>VUQI01038400.1:0-14334 GCA_015106735.1 Paratilapia polleni | reverse complement strand
AGATGTTTTAACAGACCTTTTCTTTGGCTTCCCATCAGCTCAGTCTTCTGAACTGTCTCAACTCAATCCCATATCCCACTGTCATCATCTCTTTTTAGCCAGCTTCAAATATTCTATTTTCATTTATTGCTGAAGAGATGATGAATCTGGACCTCATTTGGTGAAATGCTGAGCGCTGCCCAAGTCAAGATATTGTCTGAGAATTGTCGTTTAGTTTGAGGGGACATCTACTTCCACCTCTTTCTTCTTATTACATGTCCCACCTCACGTTTCCTTATAGTTGCTGTTTTTAAAAAGATCAAGAAATGGATGTATCAGAGCTCACGTTTGATAAAGTAGTAAAATGCCATGTAATAATTCATTTTGTGCATAAATCTCTCCAGTGCCGACGAGCTCCTGCTGACTGAGATGATGTTCAACGGTCTCTTCAATGATCTGACGGTTGAACAAGCCACCGCCCTGCTTCGCCTTCCAGGAGAACGTAGGGACAAACAAACACAAACACGTTATTTCTGTCACTCTATGTACAAACATTCATTAAGCCTTTCCCGAACACTGATATAAACAACTTATTCCCATTCCCACACATTCAAGGTCCTTTCACATTCTTGGCCTGTGCAGGTGGGTGGGCTTCTACGCGGGTTGAGCCTAGAAACGGTCCTTGGACTTTGCCATATTTACTGCCTTCTAAGGCTGATGGTAGACATGCGGCAGACTGTGCTTACGGCCTTGATCTAACCACTTTTGTGAGCAAGCTAGACCTACTCAAACGGTACTGGCAAGTTCCTTTTGGCGTCTCCGAACCGTTGTTACAATATCTGTTAAGCGAACGTTGGTGTTTTGTGCTTTTGGTCTGAACGTGAAGGTTCTTGGGCAACGGTTTGAATTTGTTCAATAATAATGCAAGTGTAGTATTTTGTAAGTGTGTACCCTCTTTTAGGAAGTGGAAGTTTGTACTTATGGGAGGGGGTGTTACGTGCAGTAGTGGTGTGTTGTGGTGCTGCTCTCTATACCGTAGCTACGTCGTAACTGCAAACCCCTCTGAAAACCTGTGGCGTAACCTGACGTGCACTTCCCTAGAAATGTAACTACACTTCATGTCGACACAGCCCGCAACTGTTGTGATTGGCCTGTTTAGTACCGTTGATTTCTCCTAAGCATTTTAAATTTATCAGTGAGAGAATAACAGTCATTCCCTCAGTATAAGAAATAATAATCATAGCATCAATATAAGGACTCACAAATGTCAGCAAATTCCTGGAGGGAGATTGCCGAAACTATCGGGATGGACGTGAGGGAATGTACAAAGAAGTGGAAAAACTAGAGGGACAAATATGTTTCCCTCTGAAAAAAAATTGACTACAACAAAAAGTGGGGACCCAGGAGGGAAAAAAGTCCCAGCATTTTGTTTGTTTCTGTCATGGCTGGCACCACATGTAAAACACTGGGACAGGACCACAAGGTAATTAACACAATGCACCAAGCACAAGCATAAATGCCAGCAACGACGTTGGCCACTTACGTAGGTTACGTCGTAAGCTCTACAAAGATTCACCGCAGAAGTCTAAATCAGGCCTTAGAGTGGTGAGTTTCAGTTGTGTGCTCTGCCTTGAGGTTTGACTGTGTTGAGTTCAGCAGTGTGTTTTGGAGCTACTAGTGAGTAGTTAGTGCCTTCTGTTAGAAGTGTTTTTCTTTATACTGTTGACTTTTTTCTTCCTTTTTATCAGCACATTTTGGTTTGCTGACACCTTTTGTTGTTTGATTGAAATAGCGGTCTAGCTGTCTCTTTGAGTTCAGCCTTTTAATAAAAACCTGTTTTCCTTTGACTCTTTCTTTTACCTGGGCTTTTAATTGTTACTCCACTCATCCCCTAGACCTTTTTTACTGACATAAAGTTGTGTGTGATGTGTGTGTGTATGTGTGCACAGCTGTTGTCTGTCCTTAAAGACCACATGTTGCTTATTTAGCTGGAGATGAGAGCACCTCAGCCAATATGCGTGTTTCTAAACTGCTCAGCATTTGTAGAAAGTCCAAATGAAATTAAATTGCTTTTTTTTTCTGCTACAGCAATCATATCTGCTCTGAACATCAGTTGCCTGTGGTTTTCTTAAAAAATAGATCAGAAACCAAAATTTTAAAATATATTTTGTACTCCCCAGCTTTGCACTAATTAGAAACACAGTTTCACAATAAGCTGCCTTCTTCAAAGTGACTTTGGTGCATCAAAATGGCAATAAGACGGTGTCAGTCTGCTATCAGTCTGCAACTGAATGGGGTCAAGTTGGCAATTACATGCAATCTGTTTGTGATAATATGGCGATTAACTGTGATAAATCAGCAAAAATTGCTGTTACTCTGTTACTGCCTACATATGCAGATACTCACATTAACTACTTACATTCAGAGTCCAGCCAGAACCTCATAGATCTGAAACAGAAATAGAGAAATTTCTCCACAAATAGTGACGTAGTCGCTGCAGGGCGGCAATTTAACTGCAAAATGCCATAGGTGCTCGGCAACCTTGCTTTTATATAGGAATATAACCAGAATACAACCAGTTGGCAACCTGCTGAGTCGAGTCCCCTGTTGCAAAGAGACATGTCATAGACTAGTTGCGCTCATTGGTGCAGACTGACTCAGGTTGATTGCAACATGTTGGCAGTCTGTCTGCGCTTATAAATTAGCCTTTGAAGGGGCTCCACCTCAAGGCTGAGAACCTCATGACTTAAACCCAGAAGTGTATAAAATAGTTAAAAAACCAGCGTATCACTCACAGAAGCGTTTCCTAAATATCCTTAAATAAGGATATAAATACTTTTTCTACCACTCTGGAGTTGCACTGTAGCCCTAACAAGATTTATTATGTGTGGTTTGATTCCCAGTCCACTGAGACTGAAGTGCCAGCACTGAACTCAGCTGTAAAATATTGAATTGCATCATCAAAAGAAAGTAAATCTGAATTGAGAAATTTGAGGGAGGATTTAATGTCCTTGTGTGTGTGTTTTTTTTATCAAAAATAATTCAGTTGCACCAGTTTCATGTTTCTATTTATATGTTGCTGATTTTTTCTTTGGTAATGATCTACAATTTCCTCTTTTTCCTGAGTGCTATTTGCATCTCAAATGTCACGATTTTTTTTTTTTTTTTTTTTTTTTTTTTTTTTTTTTTTAAAAATAAATATTTTTTTTTTTTTATTTTTTTTTTTTTTTTTTTTTTTTTTTTTGTTTTTTTTTTTTTTTTTTTTTGTGCTTTTGGTCATTGTTTTGCATCTCTTTGTTCATTTTTTTGCATCTCTTGGTTGTTGTTTTGCGTCTCCCTGTATTCATTTTACCCTTCTTTGTTGTCGTTTTGTGTCCCTGTGTGCTCATTTTGTATCTGTTTGTGGTTGTGCTTGTTGCAGTCATTTCATTGACTTTCCAACATTACCCCAAGTGGTCATGGCACCCTGGGCCTGTGTCTGCTAGGTCTGTTAAGTAATCCATCCATGCATATTAAACTGAAAAGAAAACATTTGTCATCTACTGTTCCTGCTGCAACTGTGTTTACCAGCACTAAATCGGTGCCATGTGCGCTTTGGCTTTCTTTATTACCGTCTCATATGTTGCATACTTAATGCATACATATTATGTTGCTATTTTTGCACTAATGCTTCTCTACGAATACATGTAAATAGAGAGTGCACACTGCTGTAGGCAGTGGGAAAAGTTAAAGCATACCTGATGACATCTGGATAATGCTGTTTTGTAGTTGTACTGCTTCTGTGTCAACACTTTTACATCATTGACTAAATTCATTCTCTTCATGCATAACAGTTACACTTGGAAATTCTTTCTCAGATTCCTCCTTATATCACGCAGCGCTTAAACTGGACCTTGGTGCTGATGAGTTCAATAGCACACAAGGACTTCAGAAAACAGAGGAGAGACTTGCGTGCTGAAAAGCTGTCAAATTGAGAAAAATATCTGATGCAAAAGTGATCCAGACAGACTGATGTTTAGTAATTTTAAGACTGATTGGATGACCAAATTATTTCCCAAAACATGGCCATCACTGGATAATTCTGGAATTAAAATTAAAGCCAAAATGTAAATGACAAGACCAGTTTTCATGGGACAATTGCGGCAAGAGTTGTGTTGTATTCTTGACAGGAAACTAAGAACATCCTTAGTGGGTGATGGCCTATGGCATGGTTATGCTGTGAGATTGATAATGCTTTTATGAATATAACAGTCTCTATGGTGGATGGAGAATGTGCCCTCCTTTAAAGAACATGAAGTAGTAGGACTTGGTTTGGATTGTTTCTTTCTTTGGAAGGAGCCAGTTGATTCTCTCCGGCCATCAGATCGGGGCTTTTTCTGGACGACTACCTTTAGAAGCTTTGTGGTTATGTGCAAGTGGGGACCTCTGACAGACCCAGAACATGCTGGGGACATTAACCATTTCATTTAGTTTAAAAACAACAAAAAGCTAGTCATCAACATGGTCAGTAGTTGCAGCTGCACTACAAATGAAGGTAAATAAAATACATTTACTGCCCATTTGCCAAAGCTTGTATCAGCATGGTCTTTTTCATTAGAGAGCTATTTCTCAAGAACTAATTCCCAAGAACCCTTTAGGATTTGTGTTTCTACCACAGGGACAGGCCTGGAAAAATGTAAGCAAATTAGTCTGCTGATGTATATTGAAGCACAATGGTGTTAAATTCCCTCTGAATGCTGTCCTCCGCTAAAACAGACAAGAAGGCCTGGACTTGTTAGTAGGTTGTTTTTTTTTTTTAAACATTAGCATACCTGACCAATTAGCAACTTTCAGAGACATGATCTGGACCCTAAACATTCCTTAGATTAGAGAGGGGCTTTTTCAGAAGTAAAACCATCTCCCTCAAGCTTAACCCTGTAATGTCTAAGTCATCAATGATGATAAGTACCCTAACCTTAGCCCCATCTATCAGAAGAACTGGTTTTTTGGGTTCTGAAATTCGCTTTTCCAAGTCTTGGAATCCTGATGGCTAGTTTGAGATACTTTTAACAAAAGATAAACAAACACAGGCTAACAAATGGGGTTCATGTTGTAGTCAAAGTCAACATTATACTTCCTGTTTACATTCCACAAAGCACTATGCCTACTGTCAGTCTAAAAGTTAGCATGGAGTTATCCCTCAAACAGAAGTAAGACAAAGAATGGTGATATGAGTCACAAAATCCTGTAATACATTTTTATGTTGTGTTATCAATATTTCTGTTACATTACTATGAATTACATTACCCAGAATACTCTTACACAACTTAGAATGTTGAAGTGAAGTAACTGAACACCCACACTAGATATCCATATAAGGATATTTCTTGTGTTGAAAGTATGAACAAAAAAGTCACTGCAATTTTGAATAGTGGCCAAGGGAAAGACAACTGGGAGTGCAGTGATTTAGTCTGTTCTTTTCTTCTCTTCATCACTAATCACTGACAACCTCAAATTTGGCCTTGACAACCAATATTCAATATGATTTAAAGCATTCACTGATGTTTGAAGAGACCCCTGTCTGCCCTATGAGCATCAAATCTTTCAGTTTGATATCTACAACTGACAAATGCAAATGACATCCAGTAATTTGAGCTGTTAAAAGCAGAAATCTGCAGAGAGATAACTGTAACTTGGAAAAGACAAAAGTTTTCAAATCTTATCATAGGAAGAAATCTTCTTCTGACTAGATGAGATAAGATACTTTTTCTATCCCATACTTAGGAAGTTCTTTAAATATCGTGTAAACCCCTAATGTTTTTTTCTGGATATAACAAGAGGTGTCTATTACATGAGATAAGAGAAAATAGAATCCAGTAAAGCAGATTTTATCCAACAGTACCCCAGATAAAAGGAAAAACAGGTAGTTGTGAAAAAAAAAAAATCTATGTCACTTAAGATTAGCACCAAAGCAACGAGTGTCTGTGTGAGAGAAAAAATAATCCATAACATGCATTAATTTTGATTTTGAGAAATCCGTTCATCCCACTGGTGCATCACTAGACCAGACAGGTTAACAATGTTTTCAAAATATAGTGTGTGTCTCTCTAAGGGATTCCACACATCTGCTGACCAGGAAAAGATGGTGAGGGGGGTGAGGCAACACCCAAATCAAAAAGCAGATTAACGCTTCTGTGAGGAACTTGCTCAGAGTAGGTGAGTGTGTGCTGAAAGGAGAATAGCCAGTGAAAAATTGTCCTGTCTTGACCAAGAAATGCTGGGTATTAAATGGTCTCTCTGCTCGAAAACTGAGGAGTTAGTGAGAGCCCCCACAGGGCAGATATCCAAGTGTGTGTGTGTGTGAGTTCCTAGTTGTTAAGATAATAGAGTATGTAAAATCTTGCATTAGCACAAACAGGAATGGATGGACTGCCTTCTCCCAACATTACCATACAACGGCTGTGTGATGACGACAAAAAACTATAATCAGTTATTTTGGTGAGTCTCAACTATTTAACATGAGTATTTATTAAGTTAACACACATGCATTTATTGCCTCCTAAAAAGAAGTGAATTTTTTTCAGGTAAACTTTAAATATAATTTGAATGGAAAAACATATTTTCTGTCATATTTTCTACATTCATCTTGAGGTGCGAATGATCTTTTTCTGCAGTAGTTTTATCACATCTGGCTGGAGAATGGGTGCCACTACCTGTTTATCTCAATTAATAAACTTGTTATATTCACATAACAGTAAAAGATGGAAATATGAGTACTCAAGAGAAACCTGCTGGAGATGGAAACCTCTTTCTAATAATACAATTTATAAATGTAGTCAAGATTAAGTAAAGAATTTGGGGAATAACCAGAGTGATAATAAAAAGTATGAGCATTAGAATGGATTACGACATTCAAATACTACTTGATTTACCCATAAATTAGTGCTTTAATGTTTTGAAGTTCAGTTAAGGCGCCTTTAAAGGTGCCCTTTAGTTGAATCTGTTCGTCTTTCTGTGTGTGTGTGTACCTTTCCATGTTGGCCAAGCCTCTCGTAGCAGATAATTGCATCCTCCCAGAGCTCCAGCTTTTCATAAATGAGTAGAGCTGAACTGATGCAGCCGAGGTCCATCAGCAGGCTGGCCAACTGTTTCTGTACAAAAGGAGAGAACAAAGCTAAGAGGTTGCAATCATGTTGAGGCTGCCGGCATACTAAGGTGCTCACACTGAAAATGCTAATATGGTGATAGAACAGGTATAATGTTCACCAACTTATATGGAATGCTAACATTCACTAACAGTACTAAAAACAAAGGATGGTTTAGGCTGATGGAAACATTATTTGCACGTATTTGACTGTAAACAACTGTTGCAATCGTTGACATGTATACATAAATTGACCCGATGATGACGCCAGAAGAAAAGATTTGCTTTCTTACAAATGACACAGAAGATAAATGAATAAAAATGCCATATCAATCATGCAAAAACTGTATTTAATTTAACTGCATTGTCAAGAGATTAATAATGTGACTGAGATACACAGCCACATTTAGGTGGAGCCTAATATTCAGTTTATAACAAAGGATACGCTGATCCGATATCAGAATCGGATATTGGTCCGATCCTATTCAATTTAATGTGTGTTGTTCTGTGTTTACTACACCACACGTTAGCAGCAGTGCTATCTGAGAGCTAATACAGCTAACAGCAGTTCAGAGGCATTTTACACCTGCTACACCAACAGCTTTTCTATATACATGTGTAAAAGGGTTTTTCTTTTGTTTTTGGTTTTTTTTGCAAACAGTGGTCAATGAGCTGGGAAAATTGAAAGGTCCCGACAACACTTTCACTGTCAGCTTCTCTTGTTCTCACTCTCACTATGTTTGGTCATCTTGTCAGTCGCACGTCATTAGCCAATGAGTGTGTGGTGTCAGTTTCACAGTCAGATCCACTTCTCACTCATCACGGTCAGTTTTAAAATACCAATAAATGGCAAATGCAAAAACAGGCAGCTTGAGGCTTCGTAACATGACTTCCCTAACCAATGGGTGACATCACAGTGGCTATATTCATATTTTATATACAGTCTCAATTCAATTCAATTTTATTTATACAGGGCCAGTTCACAATAGTCATTCTCAAAGTGATTTATACTGTTAGATAAAGACCATACAATATTACAGAGAATCTCAAATGTCCAACAGTCCCCTATGAGAAGCACCTGGCAGCAGTGGGGAGGAAGAACTCTTTTTTTTTTTTTTTTTTAACCAGGAAAAGAGCTCTGGCAGAAAACAGGCTCAGGGAGGGGCAGCACTCTGCTGCCATTGGTTGTAGAATGAATGGAAAGACAGAAAGAATCTATGGTTTATCCTCATGGTTATCATGATTTACAAAATGACTTAAAACTGGCAATTATACCCATAAACTCATCAGGAAAGTGTTTACTGAGGTCACAGAGCAACCACAGGTGTTGCTCTCTGCTGGCCATTATAAAAAATGCAAGTTGTAAGGCACTTCATCGCTAAGTTAAGCGCAGACATTTGCATGTGTGCCAATTTTTTGTAACTCTGATTTGTCCGTGAGACATAACACTATGATGCACCAACTACTACACATCTATCAAGCAGACTTGAAAACAGTGTAAAAGACACGACTGAAGATCTCTCCCCACCACTGTATGGTGGAAATCACAAGTTTTTAAACTACCGTGAGGTGAATGGAAATCAATGAAACAGAGGAAACCAAATGTAAAATTCATGGCATCTTTTAGAAACTGGCTAGCAGTAATGTAAAATATACTTTACCTGATGTGTGGTTATTGGCCAGAAATGTGCAAAACCAACAGTACGTAAACTATAAAAATGGCCTCACCCTAAAGGCATAAAAATGAAATAGTTTCTCATGAAAACAAAGAACAACACAGAAAAGCAGAAAGCCACCCCCACCTATAAAAAGGCCTTCAGTGCTTTGTTACAGGAGGCCTGGGTTATCCTACGAGGAGAAAATGCATCGCAGTGCCTGCTGCAATCCTCTGCCTCAACCCACTTTCAGCTCCCCAGACGGCAATACGGACTATTCAGTTCCAGCTTTATTGCTGTTATCAGTTATTACCGGCCGCCTGTGTGATGTTTCCTCCCCAACTGATCTCTTCCTCTCTCCAACACTCCTCGTCCTTCAATCTTCTTGACAGGTCTAAATCTTTCTATTACTGCCTATTCTACTTACTGCTCTTTCCATTATATTCACCTCACTATCCTGGGCCATGTTATACTGTTTAATGTCTGTCTTTGTTTGATATTTTGTGCTTCAGCAAATGTGTCACAAAATCTCATCAGTGCACTTTTCTACAGCCCCCGTGAGGCTCTTTTATATCGCATGTTCCCTGTTGCACTAAGCGTATATGTTGGGATCATAATAAAAACAGAAAATTAGAATGTCAGAACACAACCAGTGACTGCCCAATCAAAGCTTAGAGTATACAACTAGTCACAGCATGTCTGCTAAGCTTCTGAATTTGCCACATGTCGAAGCACTGTCTATAGACCACTCCTGAGCTACACTCCATAGACCACCCTGAGTGTGTCTTTTTAGTGCCTTCTTAAAGCATACAGCCTTATAGCATAAGGAATGAATTAAGCAGTGTATTTATCTGCTCTAATGTAAGCCACCAACATCAAGATTCTGGCTGACTAGTTTACTACCTACGGTGATGACTAGGAGTTTGAGATTAAAGCTCGTCAGTGGTTGGTGTTAGATTAGATCTGCCGGAGGGACACCGCTGGGTATAATGTTGTCAGCCGGACCTGACTGAACACTTGCCCAATGGTCTAGCACAGATAGAGGAAGAGAGGCAGATCAGGGGAAGATTCTACCAAAACATGTCACTGCTAGCTTCTCTTTTTCATGCGCAATTTATACATTAAAATGTAGATAACTTGGACTCTCACTGGGTAGGACTTTCTCTTTGTGAAAGACTGGACTTTGTGAGGACAAAAATTCATTCTGTCACTTATGTGGACAGTTGCCCTTGCACTCAAACTCAGTGGTAACTAAGTTGCCTCACAGTGACGTTAGGAAACAATCACATTAGAAAAGAGCGTCCCTCTGGCTCATCCAATCTAGCTCCAACACATAGGTTGGTGGTACACTGGATTCTATCATCTAATGTGAAGCTCACACTGAAGCACTGAAGCTCACAGCTCTATTTAAATATTTTTAAACAAGTTGGATGCGTCCTCATTGTTGAGAAAAAAAAGAAAAAGGCAGAATTAATTTTTGCAGATCTAAAAGTAAAAAACTGCACTACTGGTTCATTTGGGTTCATTATGAATTCTTCAATAGGACAACAAATTTTTCTACTTGAGAATAAACAGCTCAAAGTTCTATGGTGGCACTTTGGCCAGTGGTTAGCTCTGTCGCCTCGTGGCAAGAAGGATCCTGGTTCAAACCCCATCTGGGGCCCTTCAGTGTGGAGTCTATGTTCTCCCTCTGCCTGCATGGGCTTCCTCCAGGTACTCCAGCTTCCTCCCACAGCCCAAAGACATGCACGTTAGGTTAATTGGTGATTCTAAATTGGCCATGGATGTGAGGTAGATAAAGTGCTTAAACTGTACAGAATAAAGCACTGTATGAATGATTGAGTGGCCAGTAAGACCAGAAAAACACTATATAAATGTGAGTACAGTTTATGGTGTTTTTTTGACCTTTTATGTTATATCATTTCAGCCAAATAGACACTTTTAAACATAAAACAAATGACCTATGTTTTATTTAAAGCATTTCATTTATTTTCTCCACTGTAGCAAAAAAAGTGCTGAACCGTGACTCCAAAATGGAGGTGAACTATCAATCTAGTATAATATTAGTAATGACGTAAATTACTTTTACAGCCAATGGCTAGCACAGCATTAGCTGTAACTGTACTATGTGATTAAAGGTGACATTAGAAACAGCCCAGATTAGGACTGTGGATGGGCATAGCTTTTGTTATTGTAAAAGGAAAAACTTAAAGAGAATTATGCAAGTCTTTATTATGACACATTGCCTAACTAGCTCTATGATGGAAGAACTAACACGGTATGGGTAATGTCTTGTACATGGGTACGCCGGTGGTGATCTGAGATCTGTGAACTCTAGTGTTTTGTCTTCTTGTCTGAATTGAATCTGAGTCTTTAAGCTTTTAACCGGTTCACAGAGTTTGTCAGTTAGATGAAAATTTTCAGCACAAGCAAGCTGCTGTCACCAGCTGTTTTTCTATCAAACTTGAACCCCTGCTTTTGTCATGTTCTCTATGAAATTAACACATTAACACTGTAAAGGGGATGTGCGCTGTGCTAAATGGGAAATCTTGACAGACACTGTAGCATTAAGCAATGGCTCAGTTTTTTTTATTAATATGGAGTGCAATTAATGACTGCCTTAAGTCCAATATAATAACAAATAAGCGCCACATCTGCGGGTATTCGATAATGCAAGTACGTGGAGAACAACTGAACCCTGGTAAAGACAAAGTGTGTTCTTGGGAGGGTCAGAATTTAAATTAGGGGAGTGCTGCTGAGGATTGCCAGAGAGCTGCACCTCCATTAGAAATGCAGATAAACAGAGGCAGAGCTCTAACTGCAGAATAAAATAACATTATCACACATGCTCAAACATTTCTCAATAGCCCCAAAACCCATGAGATCCTGAGAACTATGTTAATAAGCTAACTATGACCTGCCAAAGAACTGTCAATTCTAAACACCTACAGAGAATAAAACTGGATATATGCAGGCAACAGAAGTCTATGAGTCACTAACTTTAAACCCACAATCTTCATTTTTCCACAGATCACAATGATAGCATCATACAGAAATTTAACAGTTTGTATTGCTTAAAAGTAATGGGTGTAAAAATTTTGAAATAACCAGTGATGGGTTTAAAATTTGAAAATATAGAAAATGCCCAAAATGAAAAGGATGTGTCTCTGGTAATCATAAATGTTTGTATCCATTGCATTTTAATGTCTTATGTACGTTTAACATGCTGGCCAAGAAGAAATATTGACCTCATGGTAGGGTAAAGAAAAAGGGGGCACCATGAGGAACAGAAATAATAGCCAATACTGATACTAGGCTCAGTATTTGTCACGTATAAAAGTGCTGGATGGACAGACAAGCAGTTGCACAAATTGAGAATAGACAGGCTCTACTGTGGTTGTTTTAGTTTTAGCATGCTCTGTGAACGTTATCCTCTGGCCATTTTCAAATCATAATTAGCTCCAACAGCAACTGAGCTCAAAGGATGTCAATGTCAGCCAGAGATCTGCCCTGGTTCAGGCTGAATTATGTAAATAGATGATGATCAGCCATAAAATTTACTGACATTCAATGGTTAACACAAAATTATCTTTAAAAGCTGAAAGAAATAAATTCGATTTTTGGGTGAGGTGCTCTTTGGAAAGGGATTTTTTTGTTAAACATGACTCTGCCAGAAAAAAGGCATTTTAATTGTTATTAGAGAGAGAGTGTCCTGGGGGGTTTTTTGTTTGTTTGTTTTTTACTTGTAAGACAAATTACACTCTAATAATAAGATATACTAGATATTCAAGGCCCTATGAGCTTCAATTCTACTTGCATGACAATCCATCCCTTAAATGTTTGATAAATGGCTATGACAGCTAATGTAGCAATCTGGATAATGCCAATATCAACGTCTTTTTCATATCGTTTTTGTTGTTCTTTATTCCCCCTTTTGTGGTAGCGAAGCAAAGAAATCTTCATTATAAATAACAACTGAACTGCTTTAGTCTTTTCTTTGAGAATTTGGACAGGGCAAAACTGATGTGACGCAACAGATAAACATCAGTGACCAGTATGAGACACCAGAATCATAAGGTGATGTAAAAGCTTTGTGACTTCGGTAGTCACAACGTCAATTCCAAGGCTGCTACGTTGCCGTTTGCTAGCCTAGATGCTGAGCTTTCCATTATTGATAATTGATCATTTTTGAGAGGAGAAGGCTGCTACTCAAAGACAATGTCAACTGGTCAACCACTACTGAAGAGTAGCTACTTTTATTCCCAATCACCCCAAACTGGAAGCTGGGTTCCTGCACTTGGCCTTTTCTTATTCTGTTCTATTCCTACCACAGGTTTGACACATAGTAGTTTAATTTCTATCCAAATGTAGTGTGAATTCTACCCAGTTTTGCTATGACAATTGGTATCCACTTTTCTATTCCAAAAGAATTAACTTTATGTGATCTCTTCTTCTTTTTCTTTAATAGTTTATTTTGAAACATAATAAAGAACACAGATCAGAACAAAACAAGGGAATGGAACACTTACAAGATAATATTTTGATATAAACATTAAGATGAGTGTTTGTGTGTATTGTGTTTGTGATGGAATGTAGTGTGGATATGCACTGCTCAATTCAGTCTGAATTCTGGTATTTGGAAAAGAAGGGACAAGAGGTAGTTTAGGCTGCTTGGTATGATATGGTATATTCAATTCAATTCAGTTTTATTTATATAGCGCCAAATCACAACAACAGTCACCTCAAGGAGCTTTATATTGTGGGGTAAAGACCCTACAATATTAGAGAGAAAACCCCAACAGTCAGACGACCCCCTATGAGCAAGCACTTGGCAACAGTGGGAAGGAAGGCTTTCAAATGAATTAAAACTTTGTTCTCTCTTGTCGATGGAGGCAGTGTACAAAGTATGTGGTACAAGCAGTCTGTGGGCTACTCTTGCTTGTGCTGTTGTTGGTCTGTCAGCCAGCCGGATAGAAGAGTGAAGTTATAATATACAAAGAGCTGAAGTGAAACTGAATGTTAAAAACAATGAAAAGTGTCCACTGCAGCCACTGTCTGTGCTTTCCATGCTATATTCTGTGATCTTTAAAGTTTTTTTTCAGGGTTCTCCCTTTCCCAGTGAACTCCGCTGTTGCTCCCTTCCCTATTCCGGCCAACTTGTCAACCACGCATACGTCATCCGCTTCCAGTGATGCGCAGTTGGGATGTTGGAGGACTGCACGGGAACACGTCCGCGGTGGGTGAAAACCCCTCTTCACGGGCTATCCAAACGGAAACGTGTACGCAGACGGACACATTTGCGGGACCATAAATTATGCTTTAGTATGAGTCAGGGGTGTTGATTCATTTAAACTAACAAATTCATCCTGCTGTAACCAAGTTTCTGTAAGGCAGAATAAATCAATGTGCTGATCAATTATCAAATCATTTACTAACAGGGACTTAGAAGAGAGAGACCTAATGTTTAATAATCCACATTTAACTGTTTTACTCTTTGGTGCAGTTGAGGATGTTGTACTGTTCTTTCTTTGGAAATTTTTGTGCTTAATTTGTTTTTTGCTGATTTTTGGTTTATTT
>VUQI01038399.1:0-17871 GCA_015106735.1 Paratilapia polleni | reverse complement strand
CTAAGCGTAACTAAGGGATGGTTCAGGGTTACCTGATCCAGCCCTAACTATAAGCTCTATCAAAAAGGAACGTTTTAAGCCTAATCTTAAAAGTAGAGAGGGTGTCTGTCTCCCGAATCCAAACTGGGAGCTGGTTCCACAGGAGAGGGGGCTGAAAGCTGAAGGCTTTTCCTCCCATTCTACTTTTAAATACCCTAGGAACCACAAGTAAGCCTGCAGTCTGAGAGCGAAGTGCTCTAGTGGGATAATATGGTACTATGAGGTCTTTAAGATGATACAATGATCACAAACACACTGCCAATGCAGTAAAAGCATACCTGGATAGAAAAACACACAATGGAACACAATCAGTCGTGGATTGGCCTCCCCAGAGCCCGGACGTCAACGTTATTGAAACAGTGTGGGATCATCTTGAGAGAGAACAGAACAAAAGGAAGCCAGCATCCAAAGAGCACTGAAATGTCCTTCAAGAAGCCTGGAGAACTATTCCTGAAGACTATTTAATGAAATTACAAGAAATTTGCCTAAGAGAGTTCAGGCTATGTTGAAAGATAGAAGTGGTCATACCAAATATTGATTTTCAAGCTCATTAGAATTGTAAAAACTGCTTTTGCCTTATATACTATATTTCCATGTGTGTTTGCACATGCTTTAATAAATTGCTGCACCTATTACCCGTTTTCCTAGCAAAACATGACAAAATCAGGAGTGGACCAAGACTTTTGCACCACAAATAAAATTGTGGACTGAATTATTCTTCTGGGACCAGCTTGAATTGCCATACTAAGAGCTACATAACTGAATGGATTAAGTGGCATGAGGATAAGATAAAGTTATCATTCAACATTTATGCTTCAAAAGGATATCTGTATACACAAATACATATTAATAACAGTGAGCCAAGCACCATGTGATGTGATAGTGAACTATCATTTATTAAACTGATACAGCCTCTGCTTCAGCTGGTAGACCAAAAACAGACAAGATGATACTTTTTGAAAACCAAAGCTTCAGAATAAATAAGTTATCAAAACTTATACAGCCTGCTGTTGTTAAAATTGCATATCTCTCTTCTCAGGTTTCAGCTTGTGTTACCTCTGTGTGACAAAGTGAACCTCAACAATAACAATAGTTTGCATTTACAGTTTATATTGAGCAGGCAGTCTGACGTCCTGAGAATTTTGGTACATCCGTCTCTTGCTTTGAATAGGACTGTATTTACAGGTGAGCTGATGGACCTTGACATGCAAAGGAAGGGTTTTGAATTTCAACAGCATGTTAGCATGGTGAGTGATTGCTAATGCCAAGAGTGTGTTGATTTGTGCTAAGTGATTTCAGTGGTGCATAAAACTTTGGTCAAAATGACATGGAAGATTTTGTTCAACAACAGATGACACACACAAAGTTAGCATTGGTATATTTGCATTTGATTCCAAGCATGTAATGTTATTACAGGTTGGATATGAAAGACTTCAGCTGGAGTATCATATAATGACCTACTGTGACACTCAGTTCCCATGGCATGATAATTGTAACTGGTCAGAATGACCCCTTTATACACAGTGCTGACTATGGGTAGAGATTTCATATATATATATATATATAAATATGTGTGTGTGTGTGTGTGTGTGTGTGTGTGTGTGTGTGTGTGTGTGTGTGTTTGTGTGAGAGAGAGCTAGAAAAAGAGAGAGACTAAGACAAAGACAAACTAAAAATTATACTGAATGAAAAAGAGCGAGAAAAAAAGAGGAGCTGAGAGAAGAAGACCAAGATCAGTCTGCTGACCTCTGGCTGACCTGTGTTCGACTGACCCCGTTTGTCACAGTGGTGATTGTTGCGGGGGTCATGCCGGAGTCAGCAAGACGTAACACTGTTGGAAATCCACACACATAATTTCCTCACCCTCTTATACACTTTCCTTTTTATTGTTTTAGTCTCTGATACTGATAGACAAGCTGGAGCTTGTTACAATGTATGTGTGTGGTCTTGTGCAGGGGTGATAACAATGTACAAACTGCGGGCTGAGAACTGGAAGAGAAAGAAAGATACCACACACTTTCTCTTCTGATTTGTTGTTTTGTCATTGATATGTTGTTTCAAACTGTTTTTTAAACACAATTGTGCACCAAATTGATTCATTTTGACTTCATCAAGTATGACACGGTTCAGTAAACTCAGACACAGAGACCTATTGTATTTAAACATTTCTGGTGTCTGATCAAGAGTCTAAGGCTGTTTGTTTTCGCCTTACCAATTTTTATGTGTTATTGACTAAATGTATCACAGTTTAAGGTTATAAATAAGTGAGGACCCAAATCCAGACACATATTAAAAAAACAAAACTAATTTATGAAATAAGATGAAAAAAGAGAGTAGATTCAGTAGCAAAAGGAAGTTGTCATAACCATCCATCCATCCATTTTCTTCTGCTTTTCCAATTCAGGGTCACAGCTGTTACAACCACCTGGCAAAAACTGAAAGAACAGAACTGGCACACACCAGTAACAGAAGACTAATAAGATAAAGGTGAAGTCAATCAGACAATAGTGAGAGCGGGATAAAGAACAAAGAAAGGAAGTAAAAACACAGAGAACCACACCAACCAACCTGCAAAATATAACAGGAAATAAACTGGAAGAAAGACCAAAAATAAACTAGCACAGACAAAAACAGTGAGAAAGACAGGGAATACAGAAACACAAAACAGAGGAAAAACCTTGAAAAATAGAAAACAAAAAGATCATTGCAACTATGACATGATTTTGAATGTGTTATCAGGTTGAAATTTTGAAATAGCCTTGGGCTAAAGTTTATTACTTCAGTCACTTCTATATGAGCTTTGAGTAGTAAGTGCTTGAGTGGTTACCAAAGGTCTGAATTACATTGGAAAAGTTAAGGTCTTTTTTGTCTTGATTTTGTTTGTTTTGTGGGACAGTATAAAGCCACTAGATATATTAAGTCAAAGAAATGGACCAAAGTAGAAGCTGACAAAGCAGTACAAATCCATCCATCCATCCATTCTTTTTTCCTAACTGCTTATCTAATTCAGGGTCGGAGGGGGGCTGGAGCCTATACCAGCTGTCATATGGCTACAGGCGGGGTACACCATGGACAGTTTGCCAGTCCATCACATGGCTAACACAGAGAAAGACAACCACTCACTCTTGGATCTGCACCTGCTCTGAATTTAGAATCACCAATTGACCTAACGTGCATGTCTTGGGACTGTGTGTGGAAGCCGGAGTACCTGGAGAGAACCCACCAAGGCACAGGGAGAACATGTAAATTCCACAAAGAAAGGCCCCAGGCGGCCAGTAGATTCTAACCCAGAACCTTCTTGCATTAGGGACAAATGTGTATATCAATCTAAAGACAAACCTCACTCTTTTTTTTTATAGGTCTGAACTAAACTTTGTTCAGGATATTGTTGCATCCTTGGCTCTTACAGCAATAACACAACACTATTACCACCATAAACATCAATTAGTCCTAATAAATGGCAGTGAGGAACGTCTTGCTGACACCTAACACACACACAAAGTTATTACCATCCAATGCACCCTGCTTGGCTTGGAGTGGTAGAACAGGGGAGCTAATTGGATTTAAATGGACAATGGCCATGCAGACATTCAGCCTCTCTCTGATGGATAACAATGTAAAAATACTGGCAGGAACAAACTCCTGCACTAACTACATCAATATATTGAAACACATGAAATAAAACAAGAGCATGGCAACACCATAAATATAAGCAGTCATAACATTTAACATGTCCCTCGACGTTTAATAACTTTGATGCCAAACATTCTTTTAAATAATTCTGTATGTGTGTTCTTCCACATGAATGGCAAATTTAGGGAGGAGAACAAATGAAAGAAATAAATACCATGAATCAAACATAGAGAGAGGGGTGGAGTTTATATTTATACTCTCTCTCAGAATCTTTTCAATATTTTAGATGCCAAACCTACTTTTGTTTTTATGGAAAATGTAATGATATTATTGTGTATAGTATTGTGAGTGGGAATGTGTATGTGGTGTGGTGGGGGTGGGGGTGGTGGTTTGGGGTTTGGAGTTACAAATAGTGTTACAAATAATCACAATAATAGAAGTTTAAGGTTGTTTATTAGTCTAGAATATTAGATAATACAATATTAAACATACTATGTACTGATTAAATTTCATGCTACTACAGTATAACTATAATATTACCATATAGGATGCTGTAAAGTGGAATAGGAAAATGATTAGAATGAACCAGAACACTCACACAGAGAGGGCTGTAAATTATATAGCCCTATGCACAGATGGTGTATCTGTGTTCGTGTGTGCATGTGTGTGTGCATGTGTGTGTGTTTGTATGCTTGTGTCTCACTGATTTACAGCCTCTGACATGTCAGGAGGAGAAGGAAATTGAAGTCTAAAACCAGAAGCCATCAATCCATACGCATACACGTGCACGCACACGCAAACACACGCATAAACACACAGACAAACACAGAGCAGCTGTTGCTCTAATTAGCTCTGCCCTGCTGAACACACTAATCACCATTACCTGGCTCTGTCTGCTAATTCAAAGATCAATTTAATTTTATGGATTCTTTATTGGAAATATAATTCACAGAATATCCCGCCTCTCTGCTCTGATTGACAGATTTTACCACCTGTTAGTGGATTACAAATTTCTATGGATTCAATCATATATTTGCCAGTTATAGTTTGTCAGTTATTTGTGAGGGAAGGACTGTCACTATTTCATTAAATTTCACATTTCATATGGCAAACCTGTGAAGTTGGATTTCATAAATTTTGTAATTAAAGTTTTTTTGCAAGACTGCATTAGTCTTAGAAAAATGCAGTAAGTGCTATCTTGTTGATGTATATCCTGGAAGCAGGATTTATACCATCAAGACAGCATAAAAGAATAAGGAATTAAATAAAATGAAAACTGGTGAATTTGGTACTACAAATATAGGTAAGAACATGAAGAGGCGTGTTCAATCTGAAATCAACAACCTTCACCGTTCCCAAAACACTCCAGAAACTCCATCTGCCTGGCTCAAAAAGTGAGTCACTTTTGTTTGTGAGTTTGTGAGTCAATCTCCATACACATTCATGTTATAATCTATAACTCAACAGCATCAAAAAGCATCTTTACAGCTGGTATAAAAACACTTTTGGTTGCTATGCATAGTTTACCCTTCACAACAAGATTTTTATAACTCACCCATTTGGATACTGTTAGGGCGTGGCTATAGTTCATTGCTCTCTGTTAGGTCTGTTTTGTATTTCTGCAATATTATTTTTCAAATGTCATACTTCAGCAATGTAGAATTATATATAAAATTTTGAGTTGGATTAAAAAATTCACAATAAAAAAGGTCAAATGTAGAGATCCTGCTTTTCTCATATTAAAATTACATAATGTCCCTTTGTTGAAACCTCCATGTCTGCAAAACACCAGCGTCTTTCAAACTCTAAGGCCCAGATTGAAACAGAGGAAAGTGTGTAGCCTTGTCAGCATAAAAATATATATTTTTTTCTTCTAATACTTGAATCAACCAACTCTTTACAATTAATCATATGCATTTTTCGACACCAATCTCCAGGACTGAAAAATGATGATGTGTGGAAGTTCCAAAAACTGCAGTTCTTCTAATGGTTTGAGGCTGGCTGAGATGTTAAAATGGCCAACTTAACAGTGTTAAAAAGATGTTTACAGCCTGATTTCAAAATAATTAATTAATTTAAAAAAAGGTTTTTATCTCTATTGATAATTGCCCCCTTCATAATAACTAGAGTGCTGTGAAAAAGCATTTGCCCCCTTTCTTAGTTTTTGCATATTTTTCACACTTACATGTTTCAGATCATCAAAGAAATTTTAATATTACACAAAGATAACCCAAGTCAATACAAAATGCAGTTTTTAAATGATCATTTAATTTATTAAGGGAAAAAAGCTATCCAAAACCCAATGTCACTAACCATACCCAGGCCTGATTACTGCCAGATCTGTTGAATCAAGAAATCACTGAAACAGAATCTGTCTGACAAAAAGTGAAATAGGCTAAAAGGTCTCAAAAAGCAACACATTATGCCACAATCTAAAGAAAATGAAGAATAGATAAGAAACAAAGTCACTGACATCTATCAGGGTTACAAAGCCATTTCTAAGTCTTTGGGACTCCAGCAAATCACGACGAGAGCCATTATCCACAAATGGAGAAAACTTGGAACAGTGGTGAACCTTCCCAGGAGTGGCTGGCCTACCAAAATTACTCCAAGAGCACATCGACAACTCATCCAGGAGGTCACAAACAGACAGTCTGTGCAAGGACTGGCTACCTGGGCTTCCTGTGGTCCACTGACCTGACCAATACCAGTGGAGGTGAGTTACAAGTACTCTCTCTAGTTAGAGAGAGTACAGTTAGTTACTGCATTGCTTTTGGTGTAAGCTGGACTCATCTTGGAAAGCTTTACATTAATATTCTCTACTGTTTCGATCGTGTGTATCTCAGACCATCGTGACACCTTTTATGTGGTGAGCTCTCTTGATAAGACTGTATGAAGGTAAATATGTTGCAAAATGTGAATGGTGAGAAATCTGCAGGAGATGTAACCACTATTTGTCAACATGAAAATGTATATATATTTAATATTTAAGAAACGTGAAATCTGACTACTACCTAGTACTGTAATGGAATGTCTTTCATCCTTCATGCATCTCTCCTCTTTCTCTCTTTGGTGTGGTGTTCACTGTAGAACTGCAAGGATCGGAGCAGGAGGCACTCAGTCTGGTGGCCCTGGTCGAGCACTATCTCATCGTAGGGGCTGTTGTGGTAGTACACCCCAGCGTCACCCCCGTCAGCTCCCGAGGGAAGAAGCGAAACATGCACCTCAAAGATACAGTCAGGTTCATAGGTTGGAATATAATATATTTTTTTTTTTTTGTAATTTTGCCTCTATAGTACCACAGTACTATCAAGATGTGAGTGAAGTGCAGACTTTCAGCTTCAGTTCGTGGGATTTAACAAAAGTATTGCATTAACTGTCTAGGAATTTGATATGGTGGGTATATATGCAGATGGACATTAGAAATAGCAAATTCTGCAAAGTTTTGCATTTTTTTGGCTAAGATAAATATACTTGATCCTAAAATCAGCCATTACTTTGTCAGCTGTGTTGAATGTGTGTTTTATAGCAAAAGACTGCAAGAAATAGATGTGGAATGTCATAACCTCATTTTGAGTGTCATAGGTTTGAATGACAGTTGAAAATTGTTGGTATCAATGTATCATTGGGGAAAATGTATCATTAAGGCAAATGTCTAATGTGCTTGTAACACCTTGCCCTCACATTGTATTATATCAGCTTTGCAAAGATTATTGCTCTTATGCCCTTAGGACTTACCTTGTGCTCTTCTCTGTTCAGATCCCCGCTCGTGTGCCTCAAATGCCTAAAATCTGCTGTGTGGTGGGATATGTTACCAACAGGAGGTCATCACTTCCCTCATATGGTGACAAGTAAAGTTATAAAAGATAAAATAAGCAAATGTGTGGTGTAAAATGGAGTGAAATCACATCAAACACAGACACACTCTGTTTAAGTAGGTATTCTTTATTCCTTTAAGAAGTCTTGAACATACATGATCATGAAAAAGAGAAAGTAATATTCCAAAATGGTAACGATAGAAGTGTTAGCCAAGCCTGGATATATGTTACTATGGTATTTAGAAATATGATAGACACTGCTGTTTCACCATTTCATTTATTACATAAGTAAACTCTAATAAAAATTTAACAAAAATGAATGAGCTGTGACAGATTTTCACTAAATTCTTTTGCATTTGCACTTCCATAACAAAATCGCACATTGATTATATTCTCCCTCTGAAAGCTAAAAAATCTTTTTTGCAAAACAAAAAAATATATAACAAATTCATGCAGTATTATATTGGTCCTCAGTATCATAAATTCTTTACATTTAAAAGTACACTTGTGTCTCAGTAGTAACACTGGCTTAAAAATATCTATGCATGCAGCAGTTATATTGTGTTTCAGGAAGTAGTCATAACTGTTTATAACACCAAAACCTTGACATTTGCATTTCATAACAACACACAGTGAATATATTGATCCCCAGCAGGTGTTTAACAAACAATAACAAAGTTATCCAGTGATTCAACTGCTCCTCAGAGTAGCCAAAAATGTCAAAAATGTTACTCAAAAAAATCATAACAAACCAAAACAAAGTCATACTGTGATTACACTGTTCCTGAGTGAGTAGTCATAAATGTATGGAAAAAATAAAATGCTGTGACATTACATCTTTATGAAAAGTTCATTTAGTGAGTCTGTAGTACTGAGAAAAATAAAACAAAATTTTATTTCATTATGCTAAGTAATATTTTAGTTTTACATTGTAGATATCATCCTTTTAACATGTCAGAACACAGTTGCATTGACTGATGCTATGTCTGTCTTGAATCCTTAATTCACATATCCCTCTATTTTATCAAGAAGCTCAGATGCCTTGTTCAGGGCCAACATTTCATTCTCTGATCTGAACTGTCTGTTTGGGATGTGGGGACGTGGATGGCAGTTGGGATATTGAGTCTTTTTGGGATCCACTCCGAGTGCCTGCAGGTTTTTCACAATCTCAGGCAGATCTCTCAGTTGGGGGCTGTAGAGGGAAACTGAGCTGCTGCTGGGGTGTTGTCTATTTATTTTTTTTTAATAGACTGCTGCTATCAGAGACTTTTCCACTGCTTGATGGACCTTAAACAGACACCACTCTGTGCTCCCCCCACCAGTGTCTTTGTGAGCTGCATTGAGATCACAGCGAGCCTGTCTACACCAGCGTCTGGCCTCGTCTCTGTCCGGCCTTGGGACATTTCCATTGTGGGTCCAGAAGTTGTAGGAATGGAAGCCTCGAGAGAATCTCTCTCGGCCTTTTCTGTGATACCTGGCCTCCTGATTCCACTGCTGATAGAAGTCTCTGAAATTTGCATTTCTGCTTGAAAAAAAAAAAATGGGCCTGCAGCTTTATCTTTGCCTTTGCCGAGCTCATCAATTCGATTCTGTAAATATTTGAAGGCCTCAGTGGCGACAGACTTGCAGTCAGGGTTTTTGTCAGGGTGCCATCTAAGGTACAGTCTCTTGATGGCTTTATGCCTCTCCTCCTCAGGAAGGGTCCAGATCTCTGCCAAACATTTGTCAATTTCCCTTTTGGCTTCCTCAAGAGAAGCTGGTAAGGAACTTGCTGATGGTTTGGAAGAATGTGGATCCGGCTCAGTGCAAGTTGTCCTTTCTGGCTTTAACTTTTCCTGTGGATCCGGCTCAGTGCAAGTTGTCCTTTCTGGCTTTAGCTTCTTTTCCTGTGGTTCCGGCTCCATTGTTTCCTTCTTTTCTCGTTTAAACTGAAACAGATCAAGACAGCTGACTTCAACTGGCTGATCTTCTCCAAATTCTATTTTGTATCTCCATGAATATCATCCATTGTGACCAGGCAGCTCTTCAACAATAACTGCATAAATGTACTTGTCATTAACGCTGTAGCCAACATATTCCCCCTCTTCAAAGTTGTTAAGAATGTTCATGTCCAAACAATCATGCCATTCCTCTGGAATTTCTGTCCCAGGGGCTGCTGTACTAAAAGAGGAACTTTCAGTTTCAGCACAGTCACGGATCTGATTTTTAGCTAGAGTTTTCCGAACATCTTGCAGATTGTCGCACATAAGAAGTTGTCCAAAGACTGTAAATCGAGCTGATGCAATTCTGTTCTCTAAAAGAGCATTAATCTCCTTTGTCAGTGTCACGATGACTTCACTTATTACCTTGAGAGCCATGTCATCATTGTGCTTTAAATAAAAGGTGCACCCTTGTTGCCCTCGTTCCACAAAAACATCAGTTTCTTCGTCGGTTTTGGACAGTGGCTGTTCTTCAAGCCAGAGAGTTGTTTCCAGGGTTTTGCAGCAGACAATCTGTATACTGCCAAAAGTCTTCTCACACATGTTGGCAGCATCTTCTTGTGTTGTTTTTCCTTGCGACTCCTCTCTAATAAGACAAATTAGTCCATATCGAAATGCACTTGAGGAGAGATGTTTAGCAAACCATCCACTAAATTCACAGCCAGTCCCAAGTTCACAAAGCTGCATCTTTGATTCCACAAATCTTTCCTCTGTTAACTGAGACAGCATTTTTGGCTGAATTTTCTGAGGCAGCAGTTGAATCAGCTGATGATGCTTGTACTTGTCACTTCCCAAATGACATTTACTTAGTTTTTCAAGCAGCAGGAACTGGTTTTCCAGCGCTTCTTCTAACCTTTTGGTCTCAAATGCTGTGTCGTTGTAGTAGATTGTGGATGATGGGTATAATTTCCCATCTACTGCAGGAAGATACAGAGTCTCAACATTTTCAACAAGGGTCTGGTTTCCTTGAGTTCTGATTAACTTAAACAATTGCTCAACAGCTCGTTTCACAGTTATCAGCTGGTTTGAGTGTAGTTTTTGTTTATCACAGGAATCAGCATAAACTGCTGCTAAAACATTACAATACTGCTCTGCAGTAGCTTCTTTCTTCACACCAATTTTCTCAAAGAATGGTGCATACACTGCATCCTCAGGAGTAATCTTGTACAGATAGGGTCTTAAGTCCAGATCATGGAGGAGTGAGAGACACACATCATCAGCCCTCATAAGTTTTGTGTCCTTTTCAACCAACACAATAGGAAAACCAGCCAGTTGCTTTCCTTCAAACTTGTCTTTTTGGAAGTAAGCGTATGACCTTCGGAATACTCTAGCTCTGACTTTGATCAGCTGTTCAGTTCCACATGGCGACTGACAGATGTTTATTATGTTAGTGGTTACACAGTTTGGAGGGGGTTCCTCATGAGCTCCTGCATTTTTCATCATTTGCTGAAGACTCTGTGGCATAAATGGTAGCTTTATAATTGGCATTGACGTCCAAATCAAATCTTGATGCTGAGTATCTTTTTCAATCAAGGAGCCTCTGATTTTAACAGTAGTTCTTTCAGCAGCAAATGGTTGGTGGTAGTTGCACAGTTCCGTTTGAATCATCACTGGAAAAATGAATTTGATGTCAGCAATGCTCTCCAGCAACCTTTCGTTTTTGTCTCTGGGACTACATGCTTTATTCAAGGCTTCACTGAAGAGTAATGATGACTTCCGTTTCAATTCGTCAAGTTTCCCATTTGCTTTTGTTTCTGATTCTACCTGTTTTGCAAATTGTATTATCTCATCCTTTGACACAACATGTTTCATTCCAAGTTCTCTGACCAGCTCTTTTGCTTTTAGTTTTATGAAAGGATTTCCTTCACACAGCTCAGTCCAAAATCTCTCGGGCACAAATCTCTCTTGGGGCAACATTATTCTGTACAGCTCCACACCTTCATCATAGTAGTATGATGCAGGCTCCAGTCTATTTTGAGAACTGCAAATCAGTTTTACTGTCTTCAGTGAGGAAATAATTATTTCCTTGTACTCCAAAGAATAATGTAGTGACAGCAACAGCTTGAGGCAGTGAAGAATCTGTGTCTCTGTGAGGTTGTGTACAGCAGGCAGAATGAACTTCATGAAATACTCCAAATCATCAAGGACTGGAATGTTCAGTGTTTCTGACAGTGTGTAGTTCTCTGGGTTGTACTGGAGAAAGATGCTGTTGCTGTTGGGCAGGTTGAACAAATCTTGAAATCTCACTGAATATTTGCTGTTGAGGACAAAGACCTGTTTGGGTCCATCAATCCTTACTCGTTCACCGTGTGTTGTTTGAAATATTGGTAAGGATTTGAGCTTCCTTTTATACTCTTGGTTGTCTTTGGACTTGGATAATCCAGACAGCAGGAAGTTAATAAACTTTTGCATGTCCTCATTTGAAAGTTGAGAAAACTCTGAGTGGTTGATGTTGTAGACCTGGTCCAACACTGAGCTTTTATCATCTACATCCATAAGTTCATGCTGTAGATATGAATATACCTGTTTGTCCACCTCAGAGAAGAATAAACTATCAAGCTTCATAAAACCAAGTTTAAAGAGGATGCCTGATACGTCTTTTTGTGTGGAAAATACAACACTTGGCATGAGTTTCATTGTTTGCAGGAAGTGCTTGTTGTTTAACCTTGGGCACACAACAGGTAAAATCCAGCAGTCACTCAAGAGTTTCCTCACATTACCTAATGTCAGACTTTGTTCATTATCCCTAGATATTGGATAGTTGGTGATTTCACTCATTATGAACCTCCAAAGTGATTTCAACCACTTCAATATTGTTTCATTTGGGACATGAAGATGACTGTGTGAATCAACTTCACAGTTCTGAAGAAGGTGCTGAATTAATGGCTCCAAATATTGTGCTGCACAGGAAAATGTCAGGTTTTTGACAACGTTTGAATGCTGAAGAAGGTCAATGTGCCCTTTGTTGGTCTGATAATCTGCAAACTGGTTCTCGTAGCCAAAGAAGAAATTTTCATACCCCAATATCCACTTGGGTGATTGGGAGTTGAACACTCAAAACTTTATCTCTTGTGAGAAGAAGTGGAAGTCCATTGAGTAAACTGGAATGGTTCAGGGTGACCTTCTGTGAGGAGAACTCTTTTAAACAAAAATTCAAGAGCACTGAACATCTTGTTTCATCTCTGATCAAAGTGGCAGTTATGGACAAAGGTAAATCCTCATCTGTTTGAGTTGGGTCATTGAGAGGTTTTGCTCGTAAGAAAGTCTGCACAGTGGTGGGACTGATCTCTTGTACTTTAATGCCAGCAGATTTGAAACTTTTCCAAATCATGTGCATCTCTTCAGAACCAGGAACCAGTTTCATTCCAAGATCTTCCAAAATGAGATTCATCTTATAATTTTTATAAGGAGTTTTTAGGAATTTTTAGGAGTTTGTCAGGTAAGGAGTTTTAGTTGAGTCTGTTTCACTGACATTACACCAGTCAAAAGAGCACTCTTTAATTTCTCGATATGCAATTATACGTGTTGAGGTCTTCATCACTGGGATTACATCAAGGCCTTTTTCTTTAATTGATCTGTATACTCCATGTATCATTTCATGCCAATCTGTACAAACATCTTTGGACACAGTTGGCCAAAAACACAAATATTCGGTACTGAAACATGATTCAATACTTGAAAGAGGAACTTTCTTGACTACAATGCTGCGCCTGATGTAATGCAAGAGATCTGCATACAGCGGAGCAATGACGTTCTGTTTCAAAGACTCGTTCCAGTTTGCTTTCTGACTTTGGCCATCTTCTTTCCAAAGGCTTCTCCTTGCACAATCAATCTCAAAGTTTCCATTGACATGTACTGGGAGTCCAGTTTTCCCTGGCAAAGGAAGTGAACAAAAGGCTTCTCCTTTAAAATCCATATGCCTGGATCCCTTTGTGTTCACACGCGCTGCTAATGCTGCTTGTGGAAGTTTGTCTGATAGTTTTATGTCACAACTGTTTTTAAAGGAGCCAAACTGTTCTGCAACAATCCATTTAGTTTGTCTTTTATCTGACGTGGATATCACGGTTTCATAGAAAGCCTTGCGTGGGGTTGTTGGTTGGTCTGATTGTAGTGCAATCTGTAGATGTTTTACAAAAGCATCTTTTTCTTCCCGACTTGTCTGTGGCAGATTTTTTTCAACCTCAAAGATGGTTTTAAGTTCCCCTGAATGTTCATTGATTTCATGGACTTTTATTTTGCAGATGTGCTTCAGAAACAAAATGAGTCCTTCGGGATCTTCAGACAGGACAGAGCACAGTTCTTTCATGTCACTGTCAGTGACTCCTTGCTGTGATATTTTGGAGGTGTTTGCATTGGTACCCATCCTCAGAGGTAATCTGAACATGGTGCCCTCTTTAAGAGAAAATTTCTCTGGAAGAAAGGATTTGTAGACATCTGTGTACATTTCTTTGAACGTTTTAGCTAGTTTATAGCCAATGCCAGTTCGTGGTTTATCTGAATGACTTTCAATGTATTTTTGATTGGGGTCAGAAATGCAAAGTACTTCATCTCCTGTAAGGATTGAAGGGCAGTCAGTCAGATGGTAAACAGAGTTGAATCCAACTCCGTACTTTCCTATCTTCCCTGGAGAGTTGTGCTTTCCTCCTTCTCCCAGTTGCTGAATTCCCTTAATGTCAGCATCAGAAAATACTTTGTTGTTGAAGACACACAGTGCTGGACCCTGCAGATGGTTCCATTTCTTCCCAAATGTTTTTACTTTGCCATGTTGTCTTTTGTCCCAAATGAAGTGAATTTCTGTTGCTTCTGCATCATCAGCATTTTGGAGAAGCTCTTTAAGGATATCCTTCTTTGATGGATAGGCTGAAATTATGTTTTTAATTCAAACTGTTAGCTGTTCCTGCTGTTCAAACTCAAAAGCAAATGGTGACATATTGTCAGCTACATGGTTTTCCAGAGTATGATGCCTGGTTGTTTTGATACTGAAGTGCTGAGCCATAACACGTGAGATATTCTCGTGACATAATGTGACACCTGAAGTGACTGGCATCCATGGGCTGTCATTGTAATGTAGCTCACTTGCAGGTTGCAAAACTCCATGTTTATTGGGTATCAGACAGTCGTCCATAATTTTGATTTTGGCCTCAAATATCCCTTTGTTTAAAATTGTGAGGCAAATTGACAGATCACTCTTTGGCAGAGGCTTGTTTCCATGTTGAGCTTGCAACTCCTGTAGTACACTTAGAAGCTGAGTGGTTGTGAATTGTTTTTCAACACCTATACTTTTCCAGAGATTTATGAAACTTGTGAAGGCAGCTGGAAGCACATGGAGATAGGGCTTTGCTTCAAATTGCCCATTCTCAGCTACACAGTTGACATTCACAAATGTATTGCCAATGAGAATTGATGGGAATGAATTTGCCTGTTGTGAAATGTAAGTGGTATTTCCAGAATCACAGACCCACTGATCTAGAAACTTATAGCACTCAGATGCTATTTTGTAAAGCATGGATCTGTCAGTGAAGTGTGCTTGTTTGCTTGCTTCGTGCAGTTGCTGAAGGACCGTCTCTGGCTTTGGAGTGCTGTGAACTCCCAAAATCTGTAAGACTGGATCATTGTTGTGTATTTTCAGATTAGCATGATCCAGCACTGGTTGTGTCATGTTAACAAGTAGGGAGCATTTGTCACTAAAAACATCAGTAGGCCTTTTAAGTGTGACTTTTCTTTCCATTTTTATATCACCAGGGGAAAATGCTGGGAGAAATGCAGTTCTCCTCAGTGTTTCCCAGTGTGAATCTTTATCATCACACATGTGATTCTTCATCAGTTCAAGAAGGCACTTCAAATGCACAAGTGCTTTCTTTTTGTCATTGCTCCAGGTTTTATTAATTGTGCCTGCTTTCTCTGTGATGTCTTCCAGTGGGAGATGATGATTTGCCATTCCAAGTTCCAACAAACGCTGAATCCTTTCGGGGGAGCAAAAGTCCTTTTCGGTACCACCAAGCAAACGTCCCTCCTCTGGTTCAAAAAGACAGGCCACTCTTCCTGATGGATTTACAAGTTTCCTGACATGCTGGCGCTGTCCATCCTTTGTGGGTATGCATGGATAGCAGAGCAGCAGATTGTCAATTTCTTTGATATGAAGATCAATAGCATGCAGCACAAGGGTATCTCTACTCTTAGGGTCCATGGTACTTAGGTTACTGAACACTACTTCTTGGTAGAACTTCTCCCAGGTCCATGTCCTGTCTTGCAAAACCTTTTCTAGGCCAGCCTGTTTGAAGCTATTTCTAAGCCACAGTGGAAGAGGAACAACATGATTGGGTCCTTTTGTATATTTCTGGCATACTTGTACTGCAAGTTCACAGATTTCTTCATCCCTTTCAATACTCTCATGTAGAAATATAGCATTGTTCATAGAGAACCATTGTTCTCCATCACTAAAGAGCTCTGGGCCAATAGAGTCATGGGCAATGATTGAGTAAAATGCATCCACCAAAGGCTTGAATGTTTCAGTCACTTTCTCCCTATCAGGCCAAAAGGTGTGATAACAGTAACTCACCAGCTGCTTGTTTTCAGACATTTTCTTTAGTGCTAACAGTGCAGTAACATATGCTGCCACTACTGGATCCTGAAGAAGAGCTTTGTTCCAGTCATTTTTGACTCCAGTGTCCCACAGACCTTTTCGGTTGCTCGTCACAGCAAAAGTGCCATTTACATTGACTGGAAGACCTGTGTGAATGGGAAGAGGAAGGAAGCAAAATGCCTGTCCAACAAGATCTGATTGTAATGTGGTGAATTTTCCAGTTTCTGGATCATCTTGCAAGGGCACAGCAATCCCCCCAATGGGCAAAGAGAAACTGGTTTGCTTGTTTTCTTGAAGGGCCATTTTCAAAGACTTATGTGTCCCAAAACAGTTGTACAGGAGCCAGAACTGAACATCAGTTATATCAGACTGCTGACTGATTATTTTCACAATGCTGATTGTGCAGCATTCAGTCATGTCTTTGCATTTACCATCAAGTTTCATCAGTGATTTCTCAGCTTGATGCTGCTTGGACACACTGGTCTCATCAGGAATCTCCATTTTCTCCACAGCAGTTTTGGAGACAGTGAAAATGGTTTCTATTTCATTATTCCTTGGTGGAGTTGATCCAGTGTTTGAGATATTTTGTAGGGATAATGTATTGATGTTTTTCAAAAAAAGCAGGTGAGTTTGTGAATTCTTAGAAAAGTGCTGTTGAAAATCCAGGATATTTTGTTTGTGATACACCTTTGTGCTTATTTCTGATTTGAGAGCCTCTTCTTCACTCCGGAAAGGCAGTTTGATGAGAGTGCCTGGATAGGGTTCAGGAGGACTTTTTCTGGTAAAATTACAGTCAAAAATGTTTTCATATGATCCAAACTGACCAGGAAAGCAATTAAAAAGTCGCTTTTGAGAGAGATCCAGCTTGATTCCAGGGTTTGTTTTGTGTTTGATGTGCTTCGCGAGGTGAGTTACATTTGGATCAAGTATGAGAAGAGTGTTGCCACTAAAGATGGAGGGGACATCTGTCACATGATACACAGTGTTGAATCCAAGTCCAAATTTTCCAATTTTTTCCACTTTGTTTTCCTTCGAGGCAGAGCCAACTCTGACAATATTTTTCCAATCCTCCGCTGTGAACTGTTCATTATTAAAAGCCCAAAGACAAGGTCCCTGACAAAGGGCCATGTCAGGGTCAATCAGGCTTTCAGGGGCATCTTTGTGTACTCTGAAATCTACCAAGAACTTACAGACATCTGCCCCAGCATCCTCTGCATTTTGAATGAGCTCTTTGAAGATGTCTCGTTCTTCATCATACTCTTTAAGAATGTTTTTTATCCTCATTGTTATTGGTTCAGATTGTCCACATTGTTCTATTCCAATCAACTCTGGATTGAGGATGTGGGTACTGAGAAATCGAATTTCCAGCCATTCAGCCGCTGCTTTTGGGATTTCCTCATGTATGACATACATTTCCTCTGGGCTGTAATTTAATTCTTTCAGTCCAATTTTGCTTACATCACAGAAAACAGCTGTTGACCGTGGTTTAAGGGTAAACTGTCCTCCCTCTACAATAAGTGGCACTGGGGTGTCATCCTGAACTGTCTTCTTCTCTTTCCAGAGCCAGTTAAGAATTTCTACTGACACTTTGACCTCAGAGGAACTTGCAAATGGCTGTTGCCTTGCTTGAATTTTTTGGTGGATGGAGTGAAGAATGCCTAATATGTCTTCATTTGAAAGTACTGCTCTCAGGCCAAATTTCTGGAGCAACCTTTTGTATGGCAAAAATTCATTTGCTACCTTCCCAATGTAAGAACTCAGATCTAGATTACGTGGGTATTCAAGAACCAGATCCTGGGGTGCAACAAAGTGGTTAGGT
>VUQI01038398.1:0-11300 GCA_015106735.1 Paratilapia polleni | reverse complement strand
TAAAAGCTAAAAAGAAGTCATGATGAGTATAAAAAGGTAGAATAATGTGCAAGAACTGCTGTACCAAAAATAATGTTGTAGCAGTATTTGGAGAGTTCTGATTTCATATTCATTATGGTCATTAAGTACTGGTATTTATTGATTTAATGCAGTAACATTCCTGTTTTACAGGCTGGGAGTTTTGAGATTCCATGGAAATTACATTTGATTTGGGATTCTCCTTGATTCCTCCTTCTCACTGTGCCTGAGGAGGAGACCATCTACTACTTCTTTCATTTCAGATGAGTTCACCTGTGTGAAGCACAGCACCGGACACCCTGAGTATTTAGTTTAATTCAGGAGCAACTGAACCTGACTGGACGCTGATTTATCTGACTAAAGCTAACTGACTGCAAAATTCCAAACTCTGAAACATCCCAGAGACATTTTCCTGCATTAACACTTGAATATGATGGACACTTTGTTTATGGTGTTTACACTTGTTTTTGAAGCTCTGTGAAATATTCATTGTTGTTTTATTCATGTTGTATTTTAAATGAAGAAGTGTCAATATACAGTATATATATATATATATATATATATATATATATTAATGAGCTTATTAATCAAGAATAAACCATTTATATCTTATTTATAAATTACATACTAAGGAAGAGTAATGCTTTATAAATGATGAAATAAGCATTTACTAATATCTTATTAATGCTTAATAGTGTGTGTAGTTATTATAAAGTGCTACCAAATTAACTTTAGAGGTGATCAGCAGTTCACTCTGCTGCAGAAAAGTTCAATAGATTCTTTGCTTTCATTACTCAACCGAGCTCCATGAAACGCCTTTAAAAAAATATTTAGGACTAGCAATGTCAGCCAGTTTGGTTTCAGCTCCGGATCTGTTTTGTTTCCATTCTTAATCTTCACTGTCAAGTGTCCAGTAAAGGCAAAAACATAATGTTTTCTCCAAATCCTTTACACCTGGCATTGTGCAGAAACACACAGTAAGTAGGAAGCCCTATAGTTTGAAAGGATTTACTGACCATCCAGCAGCAGTTAGCTTAGCCCTTGTTCACATAGCCACACAGTATATAAAAGGTGGCCTGGTCTGAAAAGTGAAGCAATCTGAAAATACCTTATCTTTAATGGCTGTCAGAGGGCCAGTCCAGTGGTTGTATAAGAAAGTCTGATTGTACACAAGTATGTAGCAGTAAATGTCAGAAAACCGTTCTTGATGAGTTTGTGGTTTCACTTGGTAGTTTTAAGCCATCTTAAATACAGCATGATGATCAGTTTGTATATACTGATCTCTATTTAGAGTTAAGTTGATAATAAATGGAAATGTACTGGCATATAAATAGCTCTTTTCTAGTCTTACTGACCACTCAAAGTGCTTTAAACTACAAGCCACATTTAACTATACACTTTAAGCACTTTATCGGTCTTTCATCCATGGCCAACTTTGAATCACCAATTAACCTAACATACTTGTCTTTGGACTGTGGAAGGATGCTGGAGTACCTGGAGGAAAATCCATGCAAGTATGCAAATAGAAAGGACCCAGGCAAAAACTGAACCTTCTTCTGTGAGGCGACACTGCTAACCACTCCACCACCATGCTGCCCAAAGCAGGGTATGCTTTTGGTTATAGCTATTTTGTGATTTCACTAGTGTATAAATTTGCCGTGTCCCTCAGTTTCTCAGTCAGATTCAATTCAATTCAATTCAGTTTTCAATTCAATTCAGTTTTGGCGACTGTTGTTGCCACATCACAACAACAGTCGCCTCAAGGCACTTTATATTTTAGGGTAAAGACCCTACAAAATTAGACAGAAAACCCCAACAGTCAGACGACCCCCTATGAGCAAGCACTTGGCAACAGTGGGAAGGAAAAACTCCCTTTTAACAGGAAGAAACCTCCGGCAGAACCAGTCTCAGGGAGGGGCAGCCATCTGCCACGAAAAAGACGGGACAAAAGACACACTATGGGAGAGAGCTTAGTAACTAATGATTAAATGGAAGTCATGTATAAACACATGGAGAGTGAAAGGAAGTGATGAAGAGGAAATGCTCAGTGTGTCATGGGAAGCCCCCAGCAGCATAGGCCTATTGCAGCATAACTAAGGAATGGTTCAGGGCTACCTGATGCAGCCCTAAATATAAACTCTATCAAAAAGGGAAGTTTTAAGCCTAATCTTAAAAGTCGAAAGGGTGTCTGTCTCCTGAATCCGAACTGGGAGCTGGTTCCACAGGACAGGGGCCTGAAAGCTGAAGGCTCTGCCTCCCATTCTCTTTTTGAATACCCTAGGAACCACAAGTAAGCCTGCAGTCTGAGAGCGAAGTGCTCTGTTGGGATAGTATGGTACTATGAGCTCAAAAACACACAAAACAAAACCACAAAAAAAACCCCAAAACAGATGGCAATTGCCAAAATGCTCAAGTTGAGGCTTCACAAGACTTCTCAAACGAGTGGGTAATGTCACCATGTCTGTGCCCATCATTTATATCAACTCTATGCATCAACCACAATAAAGCTTCATGACTCTCCTGAATGTACTACACATTCAGTATCAGTTAAACTTACTGTATACCTATTCATTCAAGACTTCTCTTTTTCCTCATTTCTTTTCAACAGGTTAGATAAATACAGAAGACATCAAAAATATTAAATAAGTCATAGAATTACATAATGGGGGAAAAATTGTATATTAAAATATATTTCCAACTTTAGATTACTCAAAGAAGCCACCGTTGGTTTTGATGTGTTTAAGATTATTAAGACTAGGTTTCATAAAGTTGACATTAGCTGTGTTGTGCTGAGGTATTGCTGGTATACAGCAAATAGACCTATTAGACTACTAGTAATCCATATTATGGCAAGAACCCCTGAAGTTTAATTTACAAAACAAAACATCCACTTGTACTCAAGGGCAATCTCAAACCATTAAACACTGTATTGAAAAAAATTCTTATGAGGACCACCCCAGGAAAAGCGGGAAAGGAAGATCAGTAGTTCACACTTCTGGTGTGAACTACTTCAAGTTCGGTAGATTATAGTCCACACCACTGCTCTAAAGAGTTCAAGAAGTAGACATCGCGAATCAACATTTTCAGAGAAGACTCCATGAATCAGGACTTCGTGGTGCTGCGAAGAAAATACTACTGTGTAGTATTTTCTTCTACACAGGCAGATAGTAAATACTACACAGGCAGTGCAATAAACTTTGAGTTTTTGGTTTTAGCCATTGCTGGTGAAACTGTGCAATATTTATTCCGGATTCACAGCTTAACCAGTGTGGCTACCTCGCATCATCACAAGTGAAACGCCATCCCATCTGAATTGGGACCATCCTTTGATATTAAATAGCCATAGGTGCCTGAAGGTGTATTTTGATTCATTGTCCTAACAGTTGCAAGCAGGCTAAAGCTTGATGTAGACTTCTGCGGTGAATCTTTGTAAAGCCCACGACGTAAACTACGTAAGTGATTGACGTCGTTACCAGCATATATGCTTGTGCGTGGTGCATTATGTATTAATTACCTTGTGTCCTGGTGTTTAACATGCGGTGCTGCCACGGTAGAAACAAATAAAATGCTGGGACTTTTTTTTTCCCTCCTCGGTCCTCGCTCTTTGTTGTAGTCACTTTATTTCGGAGGCAAACATATTTGTTTATTTACAGGTGACTGAATCGAATGGTTTGATGACCAAATAAAATCTGCCTGATCTGAGCACACTTATTTCAGTGAATTCTGCATTTCCACGTGCCATTACCATACATTGTTCTGTAACAAGATTTTTTGTATTAGTCTAAAAGCACCAGAATCGCATTGCTACACTAAAGTATTATGGCACACTTCCATTGTTACTTGCTTCAAACTAATCTCATTTTTAGCTGATTTAATTCTCAGACAACAGTGTTCTCTTAAAACCAGTGGAGTAGCTGCCATTGCCAATAAATAGTCAAAAATGGCCTTGCAGTTCAATTACAAAGTCTGGTTGTAGAAGAAAATCCACTGCCAAGCTTGGTCATAATTATCATTTACTTTGGCTTCTCCTTGCCTCTCTGTCTCATATCCTCAAGTCCCTGTCTCTCCTCATTCCACCAGCCATCCTTATCTGTCTTCTTTCTTTTTCCCTCCAACCTTTACTCCCTCCCGCTGTCCTTGTTATGACATTTAATCCTCCCATAAGCCCTCCTTCCTCTCTGACCTCTTTCCATCTATGTCAATAATCATCTCATCTCAGCACCCCAACTGAGTAGACATTTATCTCCCGTCAGACTCGATTCCCCTTCCTTCCCTTCATTCCGATGTTTCCCTGACGTGCTCAGGGTGATCTGATTGTATTTAGACTGAGCAAACACACATTAAAGCCAAGTGTCAAAACAGCCATGGAGGACTTATAGGTGATTGCAGAATCATCAGAACATGTTCCAAGTGGATCATGGTTTTATTTAAGATGTTTATAATTTATAGAAAAGTAGCACCTGAGTAACTAGCATGTATACAATCTAGGATGCATTGGCTAATTTTAAGACTCAGCCTCTGGGTACAATATTAGGCAACTGGTGTTGCCAGGGGTTAAATTGGACTAGAACGATACAAAAAGGCATCCCAGCACTTCCAATAATGAGTAATTAAATCTGATTAATACACAATGTTGATTGAGTTAATTTTTTGTGTACTGTAGCCTGGCATTGCTTTCAGCTGACAGCATGGAGATACTTGCTTAGTAATAAAATAACATGCCACAGTCTCTTACAGAATAATGTTTTTTTAAGTGGCAGGTAATTTCAGATGCAACTCTTCAAATACGTCAGCAAATATGAGCAAACACAAAGTGTTTCTGTGCAATACATTGTGTCTGCTAGCTAGATGTAGAGTTACTATATTTCCCAGGGAGAGAAAAAAAATGTTAAAGTTGATGTGACATCAGAGATGGAGAAAGATGTAAAGAGAGGGCAGGAGTGGAAGATGAGAGATTATTTTCAAATGTAAGGACTGTTCAGAAAGTCACATTTGATAAAACTGGAAATTTAAAGCTAACTTGCAATGTCCTAATTCATTTATTAGAGTTTTTAAGTCAGATATTGGATCTATACATCATGTGTTGTTGAAGTTATGTTTTTGTTTCATATTGTGAAATGCCTTGCAAAACAGCTAAAGTGTAATATTTTGTGTTATTTGAAGGTTGCATGAAAATACTCTAATAGGCAATTTAGTACTGTTTATTGCAGGCTAAACTGGCTATTTTGCAGAATTGTGGTGAAGTTAACAGTAATGCACTATGTTGGACTCAAACAGAGCAGGCTGTGGTGTTCATGGTCAATGTGAGGTTACATCAAGAGTAGCAGACATCAATTTATATTCAAGGTGATGGTGCTGGCTAGAGTCACTCACCCACCTGCCAAATCCCACTTAAAACCCTGGGTGTTTCCAGCAGATATCTGGACTGAGGGACAGCGCAGTGGTTAGCATTGTCGCCACACAGCAAGAATCTTCCCAATTCGAACCCCGGCTTGGGCCTTTCTGTGTGTAGTTTGCTCTCTGTGTGCCTGATGGGTTTCCTCCAGGTACTCTGGCCTCCTTTCACAGTCCAGAGACATGCATATTATGTCATGGTTCAAAATTGACTATGCATGTGATGCAGATAAAGTGCTTTAAGTGTACAGAATAATGTGCTGTAGGGTTAAAATGTGACTTGTAGTCACTTTAAAGCACAGAGGTGATCGGGCTTTCTCCGTGGCAACGCCAAAGCTCTGGAATAAACTGCCAACCGAAATTCGTAGTGCGGAATCTATACAGTCTTTTATGTCCCGCCTGAAAACCTACTTTTTTTACCTTGGCTTTTAATTCGAGTTTAGTTTGAGCCCTATCAGGTTTTTGCTGTTGTTGTTGTTGTGGTGTCCTTGATCTTATTTCTTTAGTCTATTTATTGTATTGTGTTTGTATTGTTTTTAATTTTATTGTTTGTCTTTATGGTGTGATTTTATTTTTATTGTGTGAAGCACTTTGGTCAACTTTGTTGTTTTAAATGTGCTGTATAAATAAATTTGACATTGACATTGTAGTCTAAAACGCTTTGAATAGTCATTAAGACTAGAAAAGTACATTATGGGTTGTTTTTTGTGTCAGTGAACACAAACTTGTAAGTAATGCTTTTCAATAGGAAATATATTTTGTGTAGAGAAAGTGGGGAGGCGTCACCATGGCAACCAAGACAAAGTTTTAAAAGACTGGCAACAGCTGTATTTTAACCAAAACCATGATCTTTTTCTAACCTAACCCAGTAATGTGAATATAATAATCAAGTCATTTTTAATGCCTAAACCTAATCAAGTGACATATTTTAAATTAATAACTCATTTAAAAATATGTATGACTTGAACTTAGGTCTTTGGTATAAAGGTCAACATGACTTACTCCTCCACCATCCCTCCAACTTCCAAATGTGGACTGTTTAAAGTGGAAAATATAGATTTTTGTGTACATGGACATGAATCAGCACATATGAGAGTGATTAAAGGTTGTGTTCAGGGACACATAATAATGCTGGGAAATTCATGTTGAGGAACTAAAAAAAAAAAAAAGAAAAAAACACTGCTGTAAGACGTAATTTGCTGTGGAATTTTATCATTACAGTTTTCAGACATAGCAGATTTCCATGGCATGTAACATAGCAACCTATTATTATTATTGTTATTATCATTATTATTATTATTATTATTTTTATTTTTATTTTTTTTATTATAGGTCCCCTGGTACCATGAGTCCTGTGCAAATAGAGCTTTGGTTAAAATATAAATACCCGACACTTCTTCTGTTAAATGGAATGAGTTAATTCAGTCCATGCTAATTTTGCCATATAGTAGTTCTTTTTTTATCACCAGTTTCAACAAAAACACATGCACATGAATGAACTTTTCCATGCTTTCTTACTTTTTTTTTTTTCCAGCTACCATTTGTCACCCAGCTTATTAAGAGAACTGTGCTAACAGATGGTGCATGATTCATTTTTACTTTACTGGGATGACATGAGTAACTTGCAATTACCCACCACTTCTTATTTATTTGGGGGTGAGAGGAATGATTTATTTTCCCGCCCAGCTGACCGGACTGAGTGTTTTGGGGGGTTTTTTGTTTTTGTTTTTTTATGACGAATAGAGTATTTTTATGGCTGTTCAGTGACACCATGTCTTTTCCTCACTGAAAGACTGCATGACTTTACATGGCTGACTGATTTGTCTGCAGAGTGTCAGGATGGCATCAGGGATTCTGGTGGTCAGCCAGAGACAGGCCATACACGATAATGCAATCTGCCACTACACAGCAAGGACACCACACACACACACACACACACACACAAGAGAGACAGAAGGCCTGCAGTTATCCTTTGTTAGTGAGTGCAGTGTTCTGCTCAAGACAGTGTTGCAAACAACTACCTCCATCTTATACAACCACTCTCATTATATATATCACTCATCCATACACACACAAACATTCATTTTAGTTTTCTAAGAAGCAAACACATTGCTGCCGGTAAGTATGTTTTAACCATTAAATACACAACTCAGGTCTATTTTGACCCATGATAAAAATTAAATCCTTCCTAGTTCATTCATATACAGCTCCGGAAAAAATTAAGAGACCACTGCAAAATTATCAGTTTCTCTTATTTTGCTATTCATAGGTATATGTTTGAGTAAAATGAAAAATCAGAGAAACTGATAATTTTGTAGTGGTCTCTTAATTTTTTCCAGAGCTGTAAGTTACAAGATAACAGAATGATATTTATTATCATTAGTTTGGTGTCAAATTTCATTAATGACAAGATTTTTTTTTCTAATATTTCTCTGAAAATTTGTACAAGTCAGTATGAATAAATATATGTGCAATAGTGAAAAACTCTGTTGTAATAGATTGTTGTCACAGCAACATAATTGTGCAGCAACTGTACAGGTAGTGTAGGGCAGTGTTCTATTGAACAGGCTGGCCTGCTGGAATGTTTGTTCACAAGCTCTCCTTGATATCAAGCTGGCATTTCATGATAAATATGGCAACAGCTTTTCTGTTGACAAAGCTGACTAATATGCTGACTAATACTCTGAATGGGATAACAGTCAATAAGCATCCAATTACTGTACTGTCAAGAGAAGGTAGGAATGATTGAAGAATCTTACATATACTGCTCAAAAAAATTAAATTAAATTAAATTTTAACTTTGGTTTTTAGTGTGATTTTGAATCCAGCGCTCAAAGGGTTGATGATTTTGGTTACCACTGACTGCTGTACATCTTTTTTTTTCTCAACAAATTGCACAATGTATGTCAGTACAGACTTTCAACATGAATATTTCATTCATCAAGATCTGATGTGTGATTTAAGTGTTCCCTTAATGTTTTGGGGCAGTTATCTAAGCTGTCTTGACCCTGTTGCTATAAATATGCAATCATTTTCCAGGACAAAGTTTCAACCTGGGAAGCCAGAAGATCTTACAAACTTAGGAACTGTCCTGGAAAAGTAGGCCTTCAGCTCCAGTGTACTCACATTTATATAGCACTTTCCTAGTCTTACCACTCAAAACAACTTTAGACTACAGCTCAGATTTTAACCACACATTCATAAAGTGCTTTATTCTATACACTTCAATCACTTTATCTACTGCACATCCAGCATCAATTTAGAAACACCAATTACCTTAAAGTGCATGTCTTTACTGCAGTAGGAAGCCAAAATACCCGGCAGGGAGCATATTCAAACTCCACAGAGAAAGGCCCTGGCCAGGTTCTAGCCAGGTTCTAGCCAGGGACTTCCTTGCTATGAAGCAACAGTTCTAACCCTACCACTACCACCACTATCACACCATACAGTGGCAGAAGAATGAAAAAAGAAAGAAATGCCTCCAAAATCTTATGTAGGTTTAAAAAAAACCAAAAAAAAAAAACCACTTCATTTGAAATACTCCAACAAAAACAATGGGGAAACTGTCCATTTAAGCTCAACTATAAAAAAAACTGTACAGTACAGTCCAGCCACAAGCATCTGATTAGTGGTTATAATACTGATTCATTTGAGTTTGGTAGGCATCACTAGGAGAAATTATAGCTGTTGGTGTGTAGAACCACAAAGTAGAGACTACAGATGAAATGAATGTTTTGACTGTGTTTGCTGTTTTTAATAAAAAATAAAAATGAAAAAGCTCGCAAGCAACCTGACTTTAATAGAGGGCCTAATCTGTGTTATATATATTAGTACATGGTCTAAAGACCCAAGAGATGCAGTAATGCTTGCAACACACTAATTCATTTAAGGTACTTTGCAATTGAGCCCAGTATGGAACTTCTTTTTTTTTTTGTTTGTTTGTTTTACCTTATTCAGATGGGAGTAGTTATCTGTGCTCTTAATCCAGTGTGAATCTGCCAGTTCTGTTATCTGTAAAAGTAAAAATGTGAAAATTAATTCCCTACCATAACATATCACTCTTTCCTCTCCTGGATGTAGAGTTATGAAGACAGCAGTGGAAATTATTAATGAAAGCTTTGATCATTCTGGAGGCAAGTCTCATCAAGCTATTCTCTTTCATTTAGACATGAAGCTTTGAATATGGACAGTCAGTGTGATTCAGTCTGAATGACTTTGATTATCACATGCAACACAGATGGTTGATGGAATTCCAGAGGTCTTTGGGTTACTGCTAGTTTGTCTCCTAGTCAGTCCCTGATCATTTACTGCACCACCTAGTGAACCATAGACAGATTAAACAATAGCATAGTGAGTATAGAGACTGTTCCAGGGAGAACATAAGAATTAATGATTTTGTGCTCCCTTCAATTCAGAAAACTGCCATACGTATCGTACTATACCATTAGTATATACCAACTAGGCTTGGGTGGTATCTGTTTTTTAACTCCTGATGCAAACTATTACTTTTTATCTTCCTTCTAGTCATGTGTTTTCACTGGAGCCTACTTTTATTTTCCAACAACTTTTTTCTAAGTTCTAAACTGTCTTAAAATCCTTGTATTGCTTCATTTTTCATCAGTCAGTGTCTTTATTAAGTGGATCTTGACCAGATTAAGTTAAAAAGTTGGTTTTTCTTTTTAGCTTCAGTTCTAAGTGAGTTTTGGAAATTTCTCTCTCTCGCTCTCTTTTTTTCCAAGGAAATGAAAGTCTATTTCAGCCTCACTCTCGCCTATCCCAGCCGTCATAGACCGAGAGGCAGGGTACACCCTGGACAGGCACATCTGTTGCAGAGCTAACAAGTAGAGACAGACATCCATTCACATATACAGCCAATTTAGAATCACCAATTAACCTAGCCCCATGCATGTTTTTGGACTGCAACATGCAAACTCAACACAGAAAGGCCCCAGCTTGGATTTGAACCTTGATGGGCAACAGAAAAAGAAAATAACTGTGTGCCATTGACCCTTCTGATGTAAATCTGAGGACATCTGGGCACCTGAGAGATATATGGTAGACAAAGGTGTACATTTTTAAACCATGTGTAAACAGATTTTTTTGCAACTCGTGCAGCCTCTGTGGAAATCTTATCTAAATCTAAAGGGATACACACCCACTCAGCGGGAAGTGTAGCTACTTCATATGCTGGAATAAAAGGAGTTCCTCTGGAAGACATTTTTGCTGCAGCATCATGGTCTACACCATGTACGACTGCAAAAATTTTACAGAGTTGATACTGACCTGTTTAACACCAGTAGGCCCTTGTTCTTATGTCTGTTGCCCAGGAAGGTTTGAAAAGATATTCTTTTTGGTGGAAGTCATCCTACATTTCAGAATAAAGTTGACTCAGACCATAAGTTAAGAATGTCAGGTTCATAAGTATTTGGACAATACTTTTGTTAAACCATCCATCCATCCATCCATCTTCTTCTGCTTATCCTATTCAGGGTTGTGGTTGGGCTAGAGCCTATCCCAGCTGCCATAGGACGAGAGGCAGGGTACACCCTGGACAGGTCGCCACTCTGTCACAGGGCTAACACAGAGAGACAGACAACCATTCACACTCACATTCACACCTACGGCCAATTTAGAATCACCAGTTAACCTAACCCCACTAACTGCATGTCTTTGGACTGTGGGAGGAAGCCGGAGTACCCGGAGAGAACCCACGCAGACATGGGGAGAACATGCAAACTCCACACAGAAAGTAAACCTAAATGTCTGCACTTCACATCTTGACTGCTTGATTTAAAATCCACTGTGGTGGTATACAGAGGCAAAATTCCAAAAATTATGTAATTTTCCAAATAGTTATGGATCTGTGAGACTAAAAGTGACCATCATCA
>VUQI01038397.1:0-10854 GCA_015106735.1 Paratilapia polleni | reverse complement strand
TAACTAAGGGATGGTTCAGGGTCACCTGATCCAGCCCTAATTATAAGATCTATCAAAAAGGAAAGTTTTAAGCCTAATCTCAAAAGTAGAGAGGGTGTCTGTTTCCCGAATCCAAACTGGGAGCTGGTTCCATAGGAGAGGGGCCTGAAAGCTGAAGGCTCTTCCTCCCATTCTACTTTTAAATACCCTAGGAACCACGAGTAAGCCTGCAGTCTGAGAGCGAAGTGCTCTATTGGGATAGTATGGTACTATGAGGTCTTTAAGATATGATGGGGACTTTGTATGTGAGGAGAAGGATTTTAAAGTAAATTCTGGATTTAACTGGTAGCCAATGAAGAGAAGCTAATATGGGAGAAATATGGTCTCTCTTTCTAGTCCCTGTCAGTACTCTCGCTGCAGCATTCTGAATTAATTGAAGGCTTTTCAGGAAGCTTTTAGAACAACCTGATAATAATGAATTACAATAGTCCAGCCTAGAAGTAATAAATGCAAGAACTAGTTTTTCAGCATCACTCTGAGACAGGATGCCTCTAATTTTAGAGATATTACGCAAATGCAAGAAAGCAGTGCTACATATTTGTTTAATGTGCGCGTTGAAAGACATATCCTGGTCAAAAATGACTCCAAGATTCCTCATAGTGTCCCTAGAGGCAAAAGTAATGCCATCGAGAGTAAGTATCTGGTTAGATGTCATATTTCTAAGATTTTTAGAAATATGAAATTTATATATTTATATACAAGCTGGAGAGAACTGAATCATAGTTAACCTCAGTTACATAAATATACGATTTAGCCTACCGTGATTAGTGGATATAAGTAGATGAATATTAGCTGACTAGATAAAACAATATTAAGTCATAACTTTTGCCTGTGTCAAGCTGTCTTTGAATGTGCCGTTAATGGGGACAGTGCATACATTAGCAAACTTAATGGCTGTAGCTTTTGTCTAAAAGAAATAAAAAATACCTGGTCCATAGGCCCAGGGTCAACTTAGGCCACGTGCACTGCAGGGCTAATACTTTAGCAGAAACCCTGGTATACAGTGCAACAGTGAGGGTCTGAAAGGAAAAATCCCATTCATATTCTCCATAGAGATTTTGATTATGATCCATAATGTTGTAGATTACGAGCTACGACATTGTGAAATGTGCTCTTGTAGAAATCAAAAGTCTGTATGATAGCAACCTTGTTTTAACAAAGAAAGCGCTTTATTCCCGATATCTCGGAAAATAGTCTATCCACAGTCCTAATTTGAAACAGCGAGGTCTCAGATTGGTGGAGGTGGCTGTTACCATGGAAATGTTTAAACCTGCGAACATCAGGTCGCTTAGTGAGTGCAAAACTTGAAAAACCACGAGAACAGTGATTGCACTCAGAAATGAAGCACTATACTATACTGATAACTAGGCTATGCTTTACTACAAACACACACAACACAAACTATAGAATGAAAGCTACTGAATATTACTACTACTACTATACAAAACTACGATCATGAAAGGATTAAATTTGAGAAGGTTTGTAATGGAATCTGGGATTTGCAATGCATTATGGGATGAGAAGTTCCTTCACTGTTAAAAGTAATTATGTACACAGTCACCTTTTCCCTTTATCTTTTTTGTGTTTTGTTTTGTTTTGTTTTTCCTTTTTTTTAATTTTTTTTTTTTTTTAATCCAAATCAAATCTTTTTTCCAGTCATGATTCATCTGGTAGCTGGTTGGCTTGGTTCACAGCCTGAAACTCTTTATGTAAGGATTTTCTGAAACTTCAGTGAAGAAAACAAATGGGAAACTCACTTCTAGAACTATTGCGCTCTATAGTCTGAGAAATGAAGGATCAAAACAGAGGACGCTACTGCAGCTCGTTACCTGGGTCTATTCTTACTAGACCTCAATTGCTGGAATAAAAACGGGTCCACAAGACATCTATGGTTTGAAGATAGTTTTGATAGAAGAGTCAGTGGGACTGTATGTGGTTGGCCCATTAGCAACACTGACTGATAGACTGAAATAGCTTTACTTTCCCACTTGAATAATGTTTTATTGAACAAGATCGTATGGAGTGGTGAACCAAATACTCAGTTCAGTTAACAGCCAAGATTTCCATTTCAGTTTGCCAGTGACTGTTTACAAATGCAGTTTTTTTTTCTCCTTTGTCCCTTGCCTACAGATTCTACACAGTCGTATGTAAATTCTGTTTCTAGATCCTGCAAATGTAAACACCTGTGGTGAATTTATGTTTCTTTTTATGCGTCTATACCTTCTACCTTGTTGTTCAAAATGTATCCAAAAGCCTGGTGAACTGGGCTGGTGTATTGGAGAAAATGACAACACTTCATAAACTGAAACATGAACCTTGAAACAAATTTTTGTTCTTGTCAGTTTTGGCCAAATAAAAGCCAAGGAATCTAGATATAAAACACTGTTTATGTCTTTTGCTCAAACACGTTAGCACAGGATAAGTAAAGGTTTTACAGTTATATGAAAAAGTTTTCCCAGAACTCTATATTCTGTCCTGCATAGACCACCTCTATAGATATATTGACAGTTTGCTGGTCTGGGGCATTTAGGTGTGTGTTACCACAATGACACAATTTTCCCCCGGAGTGGACGTCCCAGCAATTTCACCCCAAGGTCAGAGCGTGCAAAGATCAGAGAAATTGCAGAAAACCCAAGAGTTACATCTCAGACTCTACAGGCCTCAGTTAGCCTGTTAAATGTTAAAGTTCATGACAGTACAGTTAGAAAAAGACTGAACAAGTATGGTTTGTTTGCCAGGAGAAAGCCTCTTCTCTCTAAAAAGAACATAGCAGCAAGGCTTAGGTTTGCAAAGTTGCATCTGGACAAACCACAAGACTTCTGGAACAATGTCCTTTGGACAGACGAGACCAAAGTGGAGATGTTTGGTCATAATGTAGAGTCCTGTGAAAACTTTCTTTTTCATGTGACTGTATATGATGAGTTGCAACAGTAAAAAAAATGATCTTACCACCGAAACATCAGACAACTCACCTACCAACGTTTTTTAAACAAATACAAATTAAAATATATGAATTCAATGTTTTCATAAGAATTTATAATCAGTGCCAGCCAATCCATACATTTAGAGATACAAATGTTCGCTTGCCTTCATCTGAATGTCTTGTGCTTTCCAGCAAGGACGAAGTCTGCTCAGAAGGTCCAGGATTCCTCTAGAAGGTCTGTGCTCATCAATATGGATGTCCACATAGAACAGCTGTTTTCCAGCACCGGTAAGCCCACTGTTCATTTTCACCAAAACCAAACAGATTATACTTTGAAAAATGATAAGCCCCAGGATGAGTTTATGTCCAGACCCAACAGTTAATCAAAACCCAAACTTGGGCCAGTTTGGTCATGTTTTAGTAGAGTCCAGTGTAAGTTAAATCAAAACCACAGAAAAAACAAACAAACAAAAAAAAAACCTGATGTCCACAGACAGTTCCTGACGGTGACAGTGATGTAAACCCATCTAATCAGAACATTTTGGGAGCCATCGCTGGTATTTGCTAGTCACTGAAATTGCCTACTTGTGTGTCCAGTTATTCAGCAGCAGCCCAGCTTGTTTATCAGGGGCCAATGTTCCTTTGGGCATCTTCATCCCCTGTGCTGCAGTTTACATATTAACCAGTGGTAGCTCAAGCTTTGTGCAGTGTTAAACACAAGTCAAGTCACTGAAAGAAACAATGAATTTCCTGTCAATGGAATTTTGAAAATATAAAATAAGCACTGGAAGTTATAGGCTTACTGTAAGATGTAAGTAAGCCTCTACATGTAAAATTTAACTAAACATCTCAATTTACCACTCTTAATTTAAAAAAAAAGCCCTATAAACATGGCCTTTGTGACACTTACGTCCAAATTAAGCTCATCATACAGCAAATTTAGTTCTGCTTGCAGTCAGTTTCACCACAACTCTTGATGCCCAACCTCATTATTTTAACATTAAAATTGAGCATGCCGTAAACATGGTTGCAGAAAGTCCCCTGGCCTTATGCACAATTTAGGTTTCAGTTTATTTTATTGAGTTTCATTCAAGCTAAGAAATAAGCACATGCCAAAAATCAGGCCAGTAATACCATATGTGATTGTCTAAATATTTTTCAGATGTATTACTTTGGCTTGTGTGGACCAGCGAAAACTTTGAAAGGGTGGAGTCTATTGTCTGACCGAAGTCATCATGTAATCTAGACGAGCCATTTTAAATATCATAGAATCAGTCCATTCAAACATGACCTCTCATGCTAGCTCAATGCCATGGAACATTTCAGCATGATCACTCTGTAAACACAAAACGAATTTCATAAACATTGGAGCAGCATGTTTTCAGTCTGTTAAATTATTTAGATGTTGGGCCAATGTTTACCATTTAGCATCATTACAGTAATTGCCTAGAAGTCACGAATGTGGTGATCATCTTGAACCGAATACTTTGCAAGCTTTTAGACGCAAATGAAATTCACTTGCCATCAAAGAGCATCTCATCATCAAAGATGTTGTGTATTGAAAGAGAGATGAGTGACTTGATTAAAAATGTAAGGGTCAGACTGTAGAATAGAGTAGTGGAGTCAATGTCTGTGTTACTGGCTGTACCTCTCAAACACAGCTGTACAATGTGCTGGTTTAAAAAAAAAAGAAAGAGGTGACACACGCATTAAACCATCCATACATAAACTATTATGACACTTTCCAGACAGTTTCTTTTACTGTGTGTCTGGCTTCATTATCTCCTTGTTCCTTATGACTGAGCCTTGAAAACTGGTTATTTATTAAAGAATCAAAAAAAAAAAATTATCAGGTATGTTGAAGATATCTGTAAAGAGTGACAAAACTGAATCAATGTTACAGGTGTTTCTTTTGACATCTTGACATTGTAGGTTGTTTCACTTAAGTGTTTAAAGCAATAGAACCACAAACTACCCTATATTTTTTTTAATGTGGAAATAAAAAGAGTAGAAGGTGAACTGTTCTTTCTGCTACAACTGCTACAGTTTTCTTTTTTTCCCCTGAGATTTCTGGATAAAGGACCAATTGGCATAAATTAGGAGTAATTCTGTTCAGCAGACTGTGGTTTAGTCAGAATCGGAGCTTTTGATTTTAAAGGGTAAAATTGATGACATTCCTTTTGTTATAGTCACCAAACTCATGAAAAGACCAAAACCAGGAATTTGTTAGTCTTTCTGACTTTCTGCCCATTAGTTCCTACTGTAAATCACTCTAAATTAGGATTCTTTTTTTTTTCCATTCCTAAAATTGATAAACACAGTAGGGAAACATTTCCAAAGGGATGGTGATCTCTGTTTTTTAATGAACCATATAAAAAGGCATTTTAGATTTCCAAACTTTGCAAAACTGCAAGGACAACGAAAAGAATTGGTAGTACAAATAAAGGACAGCTCTTGTTGTTGATCCACTTAATCATAACCGCTAATTTCAGAATATTATGCAGAACAGAGGTCTATTTATCAGAAATAAAAAAACAAACAAACCCAAAACAAACAAACAAACAAACAAAAACAAAAACAACAACAACAAAAACAGCTCTACTCTTTAGCCATGGTAACAGCTCTGCAGCTCTGTGAGGCTGTACTTGTGGCACAGCAGTGCTTTGAGCTAAATACTAAACTGCTAATGCTAAGGAGACATAATGCTTGCCATGTTTCCCATCTTGGCTAGGTGCATTAACATGGTTACATTTGCTAATCAGCATTACATACAAGGTACAATTGAGGGGAGCATGAATGTTGAAAATTTCATGTCAATCCATGCAGCTGTTGAGACTCTTGAAGTCAGGGAGCCTTCAAATGTCATAATAATAAATCCAATATTTGAAAAGGCATCTTGTCTCCAATCAAACACAATCAATATGGTCTTCATTATGGATAGAATTTTGGAATATAAAAGAATAACAGTAGCATGCATGCCTTTTTTGCACCTTCTGTACTTCCTTTTCAAGTTTCTGTCTTAAATGTAGCATCTTGCTTAAGAACTTGGGTGAATAGCGTTTATGTGTCTCCACTACAGCCCAATTGAAAGGGTCCTTAAAGTGAGAGGCATTTGTCCTTTTTTTTTTGCAATGTTTCAATCAGCAGCATGGTTTTTTTTTTTTAATCCTTTGTGCAAAAGTGAATTAATAAACTGAAGAGTATGGAATGTTAATCGAATCTCAGAGATGCTTGAGATGCAACTAAGGCAATATATGGAATAAAACAAATATGATGAATTTTTTAAATACTGCAACAGCTTATTAAAGTTAAAAACTGTGGCATAAGGGGAAGGAAATGATTGTTATGTTGTATGAATGTGATATAGAAGAAGTAAGTAGAAAACAAATCAATACCAAGGAAACTTTAAATTGTACACATTTATTATAGGTTTATTTTAATCTGGTACAATGCTTTAGATGTGTCCTATACAGGTCAGTCATGGACATGTCTTTACAGTGGGGAGATATGGTAGTTTAGCAATGGCAATATCTTAAAGAGCATAAGGCTGTGTTTCAGCTGTTTTTCTTGTTGAAATAATGTTTAGTTATTCATTTAATGTCTCTCTAATGTTTTCCTCTATTAAAATTCTCCCGAAATTAATATCCATCCTGCTTTGACATGCGGATGAGATTCAAGTGTGTTTAGAAAGACTACACATTGTCTACTAAAAATAAAACTGATTTCAGTAAAAACAAATGAAACATTCAAATACCATTATTATATCTGCAATTCAGACATCTCAAACATGGAAAAAATGGGGGTGTTTGTTTCTTCCACTAACATATTAATACGTGTGTGCATCAAAGCACTTCACCAATATTTTCAAATGAATTTGTCCTTCACAGTGTAAGACTTCATACAACACAAAACGCATTATCTCCTTTCTTCCCCAGGCTTCTTCAGGGTTTCAGAAGTTTTTGAAAAGAGAAAATTCTCTTTTATTACAAGGCAAACAGTTGTTGGTGTCCTTTATCAAACAGCTCTTTGGAGAGGAAAAGAGAGAGAGCGTTGAGCAGACATTTAACCTTTTTATATAGTCTTACAATTGGGGCTCTCAAGGCCTTTCATTTGTGAAGATCCTGTGGAAAAATCAGGGAGCTTGGACTCATTTCACTACCGGTACAGTATATTTATATTTCAGCTCCAATCAAAGCTAGCCAATATGCCATCACTATGTATTTTCCCCTCGGAGCCCTGCCTCCCCACTATAATTTCCACCGACATTTTGTGTGCAAATGCAGTAATAGACACATTTATCACATCAAAAGAGATTCAATTTTCTTTTCAATCATCCACCGGTATGAATAGCGCCACATCCTCTGCGGCCAACAATGAGGGGCCATTACCGTGAGCCAAAGGATGGCTTCGCCTTCTCTATGCATTCAAGGGGAAAAGTGTGTCAAACTGTTTTCCAATGCCAACATTTGTTCTAGGCAAATGGAGACAGCTTTCAGACAGGTTAGTATCCAATTTTATTGTCAGACAAATGTCATTTTTGTTTGGGGCCATGGTAATCATTGGGCTCAGACACCGGTGTTCCTCTGCGGTAAAGCCGGCAGTTAGTCCATTTAATACTCTAACTCTCATGTCAGTAGCAGATTGCCAAGTCCAGACATGACACCCGCTGTCTCTTCATTATGTGAAGAGGGTGACATGCAGAATTCATGCCTCAGTCCTCAGGGGGAGGAGGTTGATGGGCTAATTGCCCAAGACATTGTTGACTTTGCAACTGCAATTAATTGTTCCCTTGCTGACAAATCAGAGATGTGGATGGGACACTTGATGCCACATTTTCTTTGCAGTAACATGTATATACACAGGAGAGTTGTGCTTGCAGCCAACCTACATAATTTAGCTGATTTTTACTGTTGCACTTTGGTTCTGCTCTAAATTTTGCTGCAGTTTTGTGAAGTTAAAAATCACTGCTGCTGTCAGCACTGTACAATACTGCTGCTTATTTACAGTTTGGGAAGTTTTGCTTAGAATCAGTAATGCTGCATAGTTTCCATTTTGAAAATGAAACTTTGATTTAAGGTTAGTTTACTGACCACATCCTAATACATTCAAAAAACACATCATTCATTTCTCAGATTTTGTCCGAGGGAGAATAATAAAACCCTGTTTTATTTTCATCTCCTGTTATATTTTTTTTATGTAATTGTTCTTCTTGTTTTTCCTCATTTTTAACTTTCACAAATAATCCAGACAGCACAAAAAAAGTAAGGATTTTATTTTTGGTTTGCTATTCTCAGGCTTGTGCATGATATTTTCACCGTATTCTTAACAGATAAATGACTCAGAAGTTGTGTCAAAGTTTGCTTGAATTCTTCCTGATTGCTAACAGCTGTAGTTGATGGGTTACTTTGTGCCTCTGTGCTATGTAAAGATTATACAGGTCAGACTACCCATCTTTTTCCAAACTACTGTATTAAACAAAAAAAATTGCATGTGTTGCATGTATTACATGTGTTGGATTCTTAGAGAGGAAACCACTTCCAAATCATTACTTTTGACTTAATTTTAGCAAATAAAGCATCCAAGGATCAGACTGTTGCCTTCTCATCATCTGTGCACCCCTTTCTTCACAGAAAGTGTCTCTGCTGTGTTTTCTGTCATCTCCTGCCATACCTTATACATGCTTCCTCGTTGCCAAACCACCCAAGCCGCAGCTGATGAGGTCATTCATGCAGCCAGCACCGGTCTCTGAAAGCTCTGCTTAATCTGATATCATTGGCAGGGAGATGCTTAACCAGCTCCATTTCTGGCCACACTATTTTGGGGTGCTCACCATCCAACAATGCTGTCTTGTCTCAGCCTTCCTGATTTCTTAAATCTGCTCATAAACTAAATTGTTCTCAGTTTATACATTTGAAGTCTGTAGAAAGCTTGTGCTTGTGATGCCATTTCCAAAGAGCTGCTTGGCGGTTGGTTTATTGAGCATGGCGGCATGGCATGAGCAATATAGAAATGAAGAACGAGCCACCAAAACACGTCAGCACATGAGGCAAAGATTTACTTTTATGTTAAGTAGAGTGTGTTCTAGTTGTGGTCTGGCTACTGAATTATGTTGTAAGTGGAGGAAATGAACAATCCATCTCTGGATTTAGACTAGATCAAACTGAAAAAGAAAAGTCATGTTATTGACATAGAAAATAATAAATAATCCAGTGTAAGAATGCTATGCAATAATTTATTAAACATTTTCACAGCCCAAAATGAATAACAGCAGGTGTGAATGATATTGAAGATACAGTATGTAGTACCCAAGTATCCAGCCACATATGTTCACATTCTGTCTTTCCCCATTAAATATGTATTACATGGGCTTGGGCCTCTGACCTTGACTTAGGAGAGAGCTTGCATCATTTCATCTTGAAATAAAAAGAGAGACTGCCAGCAATTATAGCATGTTAATTACACATTCACTTTCATCTGTTAGAAAATCTCACAGATCTGCCCTTAATATGCTGCTGTTGGGTCTCTTTTGATGGGGGGAAAAAGTGCTATACTGTATTTGAAAAACATCTGTCAGGAGCCCTGTCCTAATAATATCTACTTGTTCTTACCTGTTTTGGATACAAGTGCTGCTCTTGTTTAATCGATGAGAGAGCCGAGGCAGGAGGAGGCCATAGGGTGGGGAAGATATATAACGAGCTTCAAGAAATTGATGAATGGCTAATGATAGTCTATTGTCATCTTATTAAAAAAAAAAAATACAAAACAGCAATCACTTGAAGGGACGCACTCAAACACTTAAAGTGTCTCTCATAGGGAAGGCCAGACCAGTTTTGTATAGAGGCTGTTATAATTTCCTCTGTCAGGATGTGCGAGGAGGGGTAGACTGGTTTGAAAAACACTCCATTAGCCCCCTCCCCCCACATCTCTGCGTCCAAGAGGGATTTACACAGATAGCACCAACAGGGTAGTGACATCTTTCAATCATCTGAAGTCAAGAACAACTTTTCCTTTTACTGCAATAAATAAAATTAAGTTGCATGCATATATACATATAAGAGGGAGGAAAACAGTAAAGTAACAAAAGCATTAGGGATTCGAAGGATGGAAGTTGAGTCGGTGTGTAACTTTGCCAAAACAATGTCAGACTCTGTAGTTTTCTCTGGTGCCCTCCCTAATCGGACCAGGAGTGACATGTTTAGCCGCATGTTCTCTCTGAATTGCTGGCTGTCTGAGTGGTGTCCAGAAAACAATGTGGGCTTCACAGATGTTGGGAAACTTTCTGGGGAAAACCTGGTCTTATTAGGAGAGACGGCATCCATCCCACTCTCATTTCTAGAAATATGGCAGAATTTATTAAACTCCCAAAATGTGACTAGTTGTAGTCTTACACACTTCTCTACAGCTTCTCTCCTTCTGCCATCCCCCCAAAACCCCATCCCTGTAGAGACTTTGTCTGCTCCCAGACCACCAAAAAATAAACCAAAAATCAGCAAAAAACAAATTAAGCACAAAAATTTCCAAAGAAAGAACAGTATAACATCCTCAACTGCACCAAAGAGTAAAACAGTTACATGTGGACTATTAAACATTAGGTCTCTCTCTTCTAAGTCCCTGTTAGTAAATGATTTGATAATTGATCAGCATATTGATTTATTCTGCCTTACAGAAACTTGGTTACAGCAGGATGAATATGTTAGTTTAAATGAATCAACACCCTCGAGTCATACTAACTGTCAGAATCTTGGAAGCACAGGCTGCGGAGGAGGAGTAGCGGCAATTTTCCACTCCAGCTTACTAATCAACTAAAGACCCAGACAGAGTTTTAATTTGAATTCATTTGAAAGCCTGACTCTTAGCCTTCTCCACCCTAATTGGAAATCTCAAAAACCAGT
>VUQI01038395.1:0-11546 GCA_015106735.1 Paratilapia polleni | reverse complement strand
ATGGATGGTCACAAGCCATCAAACAAAGCTGAGCTGCTTGAATTCTTGCACCAGGAATGGCATAAAGTCACCCAACAGCAATGTGAAAGACTGGTGGAGAGCATGCCAAGACGCATGAAAGCTGTGATTCCAAATCAGGGTTATTCCACCAAATATTGATTTCTGAACACTTCCTAAGTTAAAACATTTGTAATGTGTTGTTTAAAAATGAATATGAACTTGTTTTTTTGCATTATTTGAGGTCTGAAAACACTGGACCTGTTTTGGTATTTTGACCATTTTTCATTTTCTGCAAATAAATGTTCTAAATGAAAATATTTGTATTTGGAATTTAGGAGTTATGTTTTCACGTGGTTTATAGAATAAAACAAAAATGTTCATTTTACTCAAACATATACCTATAAATAGCAAAATCAGAGAAACTGATCATTTTGGAGTGGTCTCTTAATTTTTTCCGGAGCTGTATATATATATATATATACATATATGACAGCAACTTTTGTTGCCGTTGTTGTATGAAATAATCCCAGCCTGAGTCTCCACAGATTTATTTGCAATCATAAATTATCCTGAAGCCAAAGTCTCTAAAGCCATGCGCACTGGTTTTACTTAAGTGGATAAGTCTGAGTCAAAGCCCTTTTACAATCTGATTATTCAATTGTAGAGGCAGGAGTCCCACTGCTTCCATTACATCTTGTTGGTGTGCTGCAAAAAGCTAAAACTGCTTATTCACCCCAGGGGATATTGACATACAATCTGCTTATGAATGAGAGATCAAAAGGAAAGGAAAATGCATGTAAGAGCTGCACATGGCAGAATGAAAGGGCAGGTATGGAACCACTAAAAAAACTTTAGAAGACACATTGAAGCCAGCCAGAAAGTCTTTTTCTCCTTTGGGGAATGTGACATACCCATATAAATTGCCTCATTAATGTTGCAGTAACAACATAAAAAAAATTTAGAAACAGCAAGCTGTCAGGGATACCTGGTGCTTTAAAAGATATTAGTTTGATCAAATCCAATTTCAATTCTGCCTGTAATGAAGTGCAATTAAAGGTGCCCATAAACAGCCTTTTGTTCTTTGCCAGAAAATGTTTATTATATTCAGGAGCTTTCAGTTTGGTCCCAAGATAAATTAACTTAAGAGGAAAGAAGCAATGTTTCTGACTTTTTTCTCATTTTGTCCTTTTGAAAACAAAAAGAATTACTCCAATGAAACAAAGTGAGTTTAAGGTATTTTTAAAAAAGCTTCAAAATCAGTAGGTCGCAGTACATCCAGACCCCTTTAACTTTTCACATATTATGCTGCAGCCTCATGCTACAATAAATTAAAATTCTACTACTGCACATCATCAAAAAGGAAAAACTGAAAATGTCACACTGATATAAACATTTACACCCACTCATTCTAGATGGGGGAGATACTGTGGAGGGCCATTTTCGGGTCTCTCCAGAGATGTTTGATTGGTAACTACTCAGGGACACTCACAGAGCTGTCCCTAAGCCACTCTACCATTGACTGTGCTGTGTCCTTAATGTCATTGTTCTATTAGGAGGTGAACCTTCGACCCAGTTTATGGTCCTGAGCTCCCTCAAGTGGGTTTTCATTAAAGATATGTCTGCGCTTTGCTCTGTTAGCTTTCCCTCAACCCCAACCAGTCTCCCTGTCTTGCTCCTGAAAAAACACCCCCACAGCATGATGCTGCTATCCCCATCCTCTACTGTTTGGGATGATACTGAGCAGGTAATGAACAGTACTTTCTCCAGACATGATGGTAAATGGTAAATGGACTGGTACTTACATAGCACCTTTCTATTCAATGTGAGCACTCAAAGCGCTTTATGCTACATGCCACATTCACCCATTCATACGAGCACTTTTTTCTAAGCGCAAGTGTTTCTATCTAACATTCACACACACTCACACACTCCGATGAATGCATCTTAGGGTTCAGTATCTTGCCCAAAGATACTTCGACAGGGGAGCCAGGGATTGAACCACTGATCTTCCGATTGGCACACGACCCGCTCTACCTCCTGAGCCCCCCCCCAAAGATGCTTAGACTTGATGTCAAACAGTTCAATCTTGGTTTAATCAGACCAAATCAGCCTTTTTCTCCAAGTCTGAAAGGCCTTCAGATGAACTACAAGCAGGCTTTCATGTGTCTTTTAGTGAGGAGAGGCTCTCTTAGTAAGGTCTTTCTCCCCCAGATGCTTAGTTTGATCAGCTCCTTGAGTCATGAATCTCCCAGTCTTTTCAGTTTAAGAATTATGGAGGTCATTGTGCTCTTGCGAACCTTCAGTGCAGCAAGGCCTGGGCTACATTTCAAGGTCTGTCAGTTGAATATTTCAATTTTTTTCCCTTTTAAGAAATGTGAAGTATTTCTAAAATTATGTTTCAGCTTTGTCATTGAGGGGTACTGAGTGTAGACTGATCAGAAAAAAATAATAATTTGAACAATTTTAGCATGCGCTGTAACACAGTAAAATAAGTGAAAGGATCTAGATACTTTCTGAATGCTATATTTACAGTAAAACGTGTGCAAGTGGGTCAAAAGTGGTCATTTAGCTTTATTTTAGGGGGTCACAAGCTGTAAATTTTATTTGTTATTCTAGAAAAGCACCAAAAATCTCCAAAGTATTTACTGACCTGTCTTTGATCTTGTTGGTACGCTCCACTGCATCAATGTCCATGCGGATCTTGTACTTGACATGCGGCGGAACACTTGTGGTCCAGGGATACATGTCTACGAAGACCACGCCAGCCCAAAACTTGTTCTCCTCCAGCAGGTGCAATGCCTGATGGATCATCTGGGACTCATCTGTGTAGGCCACAAACTTATCCAGGCTAATGCACTGCAAACAGAGAAAAATGGAAAAGATGATAGTGGATTTGTTGTGAAAAGAAGCACTCATAACAGGCAGATGATTTGGCATTTAACAAGTACAAATATTTGTTTATGTTTGCATGTACACTTGGTTATGTATGCCTTTTAAGCATCTTTTGGAAGAAGAAGAAATATGATCCTCTCCTCTACAGTGTCTAAGCTGCTGTAATAGTATATGTATGCAAGTGCATGTGAAGGTCTAGTTAGATTATGTATTATATTAGATGGACATGGCACTTACTTTTTGTAAAAACAACTGACAGGCAGAGGTAGCTACCATGAAATATTGGAAGCTAAAGAAAACACAACTTATTTTCTTATTTTCTGATCAGCTATTTTCAGAGTTGAATCATATATCTTTTCTGTTGCTTTTATGGCTTTTGCTAAAAAAAAAAAAGTAAGGTTTTGTATAAAAATGTTTGTATTTACTATACTTGGATTATGGGTAATAAAAAAAGGATAATTTGGTATCTGTCACTGAAATTCAGATTTTGTTTTGGCACCACAAAAATACCCATCTCTACTAACAATTTTAGTGTACTCTGTGTAGTTAATGTGAATTTCTGTGTGTTTATAGCAGAACTGTTTTTCACTGATCTGGTCACATGGGGCTTATATTCATTCAGCAGACACAACTATATATAAACTGGAAAGCAAAAGGCATTTAATGTACACACACTAACCATAAATGAGCACAACTCTCATTTTCCCACACACTCTCTATATTTATCACGTGTAATTGCCATGTGAAACTCCCACCATGTGCACCACACATACTGCTCTCTAACCCCCACCCTCACACTCCCATGTACACCGTGTCTAATGTCCCCATTCACATTACTGTACAATACCCTAAGAGCGCTCAAAGAAAGACAGGAGATCACTTCCCATTCATCTTTATGTGAACGTACAATCACTAGACAATAATGTTCTCTCAGAGATGGGCTGAGAACAAGCAGCCTCACTGATACACATGTTCCAATAGGATGTCAGTGTGAGAAACATACCCCTGACAGAGTAAGAGGACCTCGTGCTAACTGCAGCAGTTATCCTATGGCCCAGTGATTGCTGACAGCTATATCTAATTGGCTAAATCCCCTGGGCTTGTTTGTGGAGCTCTGAAGAGTCTTGGCACTAAACTAGGAGACAAAGGGTAGATTGAGATGCCTGCACTGATAGGGTTTTTTCCAAAATCCAAACCCCTGCCCCCTTTTAACCAGACACAGGGAGAGAGGAAAGCTGTGAAGGATGTATAGAGAGATTTGCCCTCTTTTATACTGCAAGCACAGGAGCTTGTTTGAATGAAGTGCCATGCACTAAGAAAGCACTATAAGGGGGTGACTCATTCCCACCTACTCTCTATCACTGAATTTACAATGGAAGCATGGGAGGGGTGTGACAGCAAACTTGTTCTTGCCACCTTTGAGCCTACTGGACGGAAGAGCAGCTTTGAAGCTGTGCTAAGTGGTTTTGCCCTGTGTCAAAAAGCCTGGCACAATCTACAGGAAGCAGACCTGGAAGACAGATGCTCCTGTCTATATAGAATTAAGAGTAAGTCTAACAAAAAGGCTGAGTGCCTAGCGGTGGGAATGTGCAAAATTGGGCAAGTAGGAAAATTTAGACAGAATAATATGAATAGAGACAGGTTACTAACCTCTCCATATTGGTTGAACATGCGTATGATCTGGTCAGTGATGTTAAAAATGTTCCTCCAGTCAAAGTTTGGCATGCCCGCCTCCCTTTCTTGCTCTGGACCATTGTACAGGAAGTTAAGAATGTCTTTAGTGGTAAATTCTGTTTCCACCAGACTGTCATCCATGAAGTGCATCACTGTTGGGTTCCTCAGTGTATCCTTCAGTGAAAGAAAGTATAGTTACTGTACATAATATTAATACAAGTATAATACATGCGTATGTACAAGAAAAAGTTCCATCCAGGCATCTGCATAGTATACTAAGGAAAATGAAAAATTAACCTTTTCATAGTTGTGCTGACCAACCTTAAGTTAGAGGTCATAAATTCTAATTCACAATATCAGGAGAACTACATTGTCAACTGAAATCTCATTGACTGAAATCTTATGTTGGCAAACTATCTATGCTGGGTGGACACGAATATTGTAAAATATAACCAGTTAGTACCTTCAAACGTACTGAACTGAAAGCTCAAGGTTGGTGTCTGCATCTGCTAGATATTAATTATTTCTAACATTGCGCTATAATTTTAAGTAATTCTCCTCTACTGTTGAAATCATATATTCTTTAAAATTTGAGCATCACATACAGTAACTTACCCATTTAACTTGTATAAAGCCTTTAAATTTGCATTATTAGGAGTGGGGATGTTTTGAATGACAGGTAGACGCCAACACAGGCAGCTGTAGCTGGTAGCTGTCTCCTAGGTATCACTTCAGCTTGTTCAAGTCACTGAACTGAACCACTCAGTTGTGTTTTTGGTGCTGCCTTCTGGAGCATTTTAATGCAACTGTCTGACAAATAATATGGATTGATGTACAGTTAATTGTACTAACAGAACTCAGTGCTTCCGTTTTGGTGAAGCACTGAAATTCTAGTATTTTGTCTGAATGTTGCTTAGCACTAATTAGCAGCTATCTACATCCCTGGCCACTTCATTAGTTATACCTTGCTGCTGGAATGGACCCCCTTAATTCTTTGCGGCATAGATTCAAGAAGGTGCTGTAAACATTCCTCAGAGATTTTGGACCATATTGAGATGACAGCAACTCACAGTTGCTGCAGATTTGTTGGCTGCACATCCATGATGTGAATCTCCCCTTCGACCACATCCCAAAGGTGCTCTATTGGATTGAGATCTGGTGACTGGAGGCCAATTGAATACAGTGAACTCATTGTCGTGTTCAAGACACCAGTTTGACATGATTTGAGCTTTGTGACATGGGGTGTTATCCTGCTGGAAGCAGCCATCAGAAGATGGGTACACTGTGGTCATAAAGGGATGGACATGGTCAGCAACAATACTCAGGTAGGCTGTGGTGTTTAAATGACACTCAGTTGGTACTAAGGGGTCCAAAGTGTGCAGAGAAAATATCCTTCACACCATTACACCACCAGCCTGAATCGTTGATACAAGGCAGGATGGATCCAGGCAACAAGTTGTTATCTGAGTTACTGTTGCCTTCCTGTCAGCTCAAAGCAGTCTGGCCATTCTCCTCTGATGTCTGACATCTGACATCAACAAGGCATGTTCACCCAGAGAACTGCTTTTCTCTTTTTTTGGGCCATTCTCTGTAAACCCTAGAGATGGTTGTGTTGGAAAATCCCATAATAATAAAATGGAGGGTTCAAAACAGGACTTCACAAACTAATGGGTGGCATTACAGTGGGTATGTCCATCTTTTACATAATGTCTATGGTAATACAGAGAATTGGTGTGCAAATGTGCATTAAATTAGTGTACATTTATATGTAGTTTTCATACCCTGATCATGTTCATCTGAACGCTGTTTTGGAAGAAAGCCCAGAGCTGAGGTCCCACCTCCTCCCAGGCCTTGGCCATGTTTTGGAGCCTCTCTAGCTCCTCGAAGGTTGTGTTGGCCTGGACACACACAAATACACACACGTACACATCCCATCAAAGTTGAAAAACATTTCCGGAGTAGTGCAACAAAAGCATATTTAACACACAATACTCTCATTCTGTGTTAATAATACTGTCAATAAAGAGTCAGGTAGAGCTTTCAGTAGTTTGAAAACAGTGTCAGATAAAAGTTACAATACTCTTTAAACAACATACTGTAGATAACAAGTGCATTGTTGCATAATGAAACTTAGCTACATTCAAAACGCCACTTGAAACAGAGATCTGTTGTGTGACGGGAGCATTAAAAGAGACGGGATAGATCTGTTTTCCTTTCACTGCTGCACCCACACATTTAGTTTGTTGTTGAATTCTCCCCTCCTCTTCCGTTCCCTCACATTGCATCAGATTACCCCCCCCCCCCCCCCCCCCCCCCCCCCCCCCCCCCCCCCCCCCCCCCCCCCCCCCCCCCCCCCCCCCCCCCCCTTTTTTTTTTTTTCTGGCTTCACTCTCTTCTTCTTCTCACCTCAGCTCCTTGTTTTTATTTAGATCTATATCTGTACAGCCTTCCCCTCATCTCATTTACATCTCACACTACGGTCTGTTTTTTCCACTTTTCTCGGTTAATCACCCGGCGCCTCTCTGGGATGTTGAGGTTGAATGTCATTACACTGGATGCATTTTCATTAAATCACTCTCAGGCCACCAATCCAGTGTCAGCATAGAACTGTGTCCTTTTGAAAAGCTTTCTTTCTGTTTAGGTTGTACATACACATTAGTAGTCAGTAATTAGTTAAAGTGTTTTTGTCTGTCCAAAGCAACAAATATAAATATTTATCATTGTAAGACATTTTTATCCATTAAAATTGAAATTAATTTAACAAAGTAATTAATTGAAAACTGGCCCATGAAACCAATGTAAATGAGCCAACAAGATCATCTAGATTTGGCTCCGTCTAAACTATTTATTTGGAAGTGAATTCTCCAATAATGTCTGTAGCAGTAGCTCATTGCACAGGAATACTACAGCAAGTACGGCATGATAAAAGTTGAGTTTGCGTAATCTTTTTTCACTTTTTTAGTGAATTGGTGGTGAATATGTGACTGAAAGGGAGTGCCATTTAAGCTTCGTCAACCTGCATCTGGTTGCTGCTGTCTCTGCAAGCCACTTTGCAACCCAACTCCTCCGATTTATTCCAGTTACTCTGGAAATCGGATGTCAGAACACTGGAGTGACATCACTCCTAAGTTGAGTGTGTTCCAGTAGCAAAGTTGGAAAAGCAAGGAAAAATAGGATTTATTTTTGCTTCTTAGCAAAGTAGAGCCATTCATGCATCACTAAAGATACAGCACAATGCTTGTTTTTTTGCGCTTAAAAACGCCGCTGCAGCACGTTCATGGATACCTGGTCAGTGCTCTGTGTGTGGCTTATTTGGCGAGTCACAAGTACACAACAGTGGCAGCACAGATTAAAAATTTTATAGTAAAAATTTTATAGTAAAAATTTTATGCCATCTTGGATTGGGAAGTTGGGGTTGGTGGGGCTGAACATAACAAACAAAAACATAAACCAAGATGTGTGACAGCTAATCCGCAGTACACATGTATATGTGTATATGAACCACAGAATATATAGATAGAAGATAGATGCAGTCACTGTGATGTCACCTATTGCTTTGTGTTCTTGGTTTTTTGAAACCAGACAAGTGAGGGTTACATCTGATAAACGAAGGGACACTGCACACTCATACAGTAGCAACCTGTAAATCACAAGGTAGACCTCCCCTGAAGCATATCCACCTTTATAGTCCTTTTTTACTCTCACTGGAACCATAATTTACAAAATGACCATAAAGCTGTATTAAAGAAGTTCAAACTATAGCAATTTTGACCATAAACCTATTAAGAAAATATTTACTCTTGCTAGAGTCACACTAGGGAAATCAGTGGTGGGAGACCACATCACAACCAAAATTAGTGTGACAGTGTGCGGTGAACTTGTAATCTCATGGCCTTTGAAATTGTTGCTTCGAAGATGGGGACCAGGTCTGAGACCACAGTTGCCGTCTTCTAAGTGACTTTGGTGCATCAAGATGCTGATAAAACAGCAATAAAACGGAGTCAGTCTGCTATCAGTTTGCGATTGAACGGGGTCAAGTTCGCAATTATATGCAATCTGTTTGTGATAATATAGCGATTGACTTTGATAAATTAGCTAAAATTGCAAATCTGTTGCCCTCTGTATACACACAAACTCACATTAACTACTTACATTCAGAGTCCAGCCAGAGCCTCACTGATTTGGAACAGAAATTCTGAAATTCCTCCACAAATAGTGACGTAGTTGCTGCAGGATGGTGATTTAGCTACAAAATCACAGGCGATTGCCAACCTTGCTTTTATATAGGAATATATAAACAGAATACAACCAGTCGGCAACCAGCAGAGTCAAGTCCATTATTGCAAAGAGATGCGTTGCAGACAAGTTGCGCTCAACGGCACAGACCAACTCAGATTGATTGCAACGTGTTGGCAGTCTGTCTGCATTTATAAATTAGACGGCAATTATTTGCACACCCTTGCCAATGTGTCTGAGAGTGAGTGTGAGGGTGCAGTCAGTCGAGTCAGACTGCAGTGTTCAGCACCCTCAACCTCTGTTGAGTTAGTTGTCACAACAACGTGCAATCGCTCACTGAATGCAAAAAAATTCAATGCAAACCCCAGTCAACCATTGACTTTGTCCTAGTCATAAGGTGACTAGCAATTAGGTAATAATGAGCCTGAGCACTATTTTTTTCATATACTCTAAACAATCTGACTTCTGCTGTGTCACCCACTGCTGGCCTTTAGAAAGCATGCAGGTTTATGGCACTTCTGCGTTCTCTTCACTTTTTAGACCCAGAAGCTGCGTCCATCTTTTGTATACAGTCTATAAATGAAATCTTTGCTAGTATGATGTATTGTCAAGTTTTTGTCATTTTCTGGTGTGTGTGTGTGCATGTCTGTCTGTCTGTCTCTGTGAGTATGCTGACTATACCTGCTTAGACATCACAGAATCCTTACCCTGGTGATTTTGTGGATTATGTTGCACTGTATTATGTACTGTACCCAATATCCCACTAATATCTCTGTGTTAATTAATGTAACTGACTCCGAGTGCAATCGCTTTGATTAACTCTCTGCGCTCTCGCTCTTACCAAGCATCTGAACGAACGCTTCCCTCCAATTAAACTGAGAGCTTAGGGCTGTTTGGTTTGAACCAGTCAATTAATTGATGCTTCCATTGTGATGAGCCTGCTTTCATATTGTGCTTTCATCATGTCCATTCAGCATTATGGACTGATCCTGCATCAGATCACTGAAACAAACACAGTGTTGAAAGGAAATATCAACTAAATAACAAACCTGTTAATGAACTGAAAAACAGAAATAGAAAGAACAGAAATAGAGATTTTACGTGTGTGGACATGCATCTGTTGTTCTGATTATGACGAATGATTGTGCTTCTCAGGACTGTAATAGCAACCCATTTTAAAATGTCTCATGTCAGTCGTGTTCTATGCTAATGAAGATCCACTGATGCAGAATGGGATAAAGTGAATAATTGTGCCTTGATATTCATGCATCATTGTTTGAGGTAAAAACCAATATCTGTGGAGTAAAACAAAAACCTCTAAACCGGGCCATCATGGGTGGATTGCATAACTCCGCTTCACACAGTTTAGCTGTCCCAAGGTTATGTTAAAAGACACTGGCCTCGATTATATGATGATTAGTCAACCGTGAGTCCAGCTGTCCCTCCCAAAGCACAGTCAGATCCTACTAAACTCATCATGTCAGATTACATTTTCTTTGGGAATTAGGGAAGTTTTTGTCTTCCACAACTCTGGTGGTTTGTAGTCATTATACATTCCAGTATGTTTTTTCAGGTATACTTGAGCGAGTACTGCACAATAGCCCCACACTGTTTTTAGTGGGTGGCAGGTTTGGACTGTAGCTAGGCCTGTTTGGACTCAGCACTACAGAGCCATGCTGCCATACAGAACAGACATACAGAATGTGGTTTGGCAATAAGCAAGCCTTCCATGAAAAGGATGTCATATTGATGGCAGCATGTGTAGCTTCAAAACCTGTGCAGTTGGGGCCATAATTTGTTGGGCAAAGACACGATTTTTGAATTTTTTTGCCCCTGTGCACCCCCACAGAGGATTTTTAATGAAACAATCATGATTTGCTTGAAGTGCCGACTTTCAGCTTTAATTCAGGATGTTGTGCAAAAAATTTTACATTGACTGTTTAAGAATTATAGCCATCTTTATACACGGTCCCCCATTATCAGAGGCTCAAAAGTAATTGGACAAATTAACATAATTTTAAATATAAGGATTAAGGATTATTTTTAATACTTGGATAAAAATCCTTTGTAGTCAACGACTTTCTGAAGTCTCAAACCCATGGACATCACTAAATGCTCCGTTTCCTCCCTTGAGATGCTCTGCCAGGCCTTTACTGCAGCCACCTTCATTTGCTGTTTGTTTGTGGGTCTCTCTGCATTCAGTTGTGTATTTAAAAACTGAAAAGTTATTGGGTTGAGAACAGATTACTAACTTGTCCATTGAAGAAGATCCCATTTCTCTGCCCTGAGAGACTCTTGGGTTGCTTTTGCAGTATGCTTTGGCTCATTATTTATTTGCACTGTGAAGCACCGTTTGATCAGTTTTGCAGCATTTGGCAGAATCTGAGCAGAGTGTATAGCCCTGCACACTTCACAATTCATCCTGCTGCTTCTATCAGCAGTCGCATCGAAAATTAACACTACTGACCAATTTCCACTGGCAGCCATACATGCCCATACCATAACATTGCCTCCACCATGTTTGACAGATTGGATCATGAGCTGTTTCTCTCCTCCTCTGTACTTTTCTCTTCCCATCATTCTGGTACAAGTTAATCTTGGTTTCATCTGTCCAAAGAGGTTTTTTTTCCAGAACTGTTCAGACTCTTTTAGATGTTTTTAGAAGTCTAATCTGCCCTTCCTGTTCTTGAGTGTAACCAGTGGTTTGCACCTTGTTGTAAACTCTCTGTATTTCCATCATGAAG
>VUQI01038394.1:0-27038 GCA_015106735.1 Paratilapia polleni | reverse complement strand
GTTGACATGAGAGCATCACACAGTTGCTGCAGATTTGTCAGCTGCACAAATCTCCCGGAACCTCCTGTTCCACCACATCCCAAAGGAGCTCTGTTGGACTGAGATCTGCTGACTGTGGAGGCCGTCTGAGTACAGTGAACTCACTGTCATGTTCAAGAAACCAGTTTGAGATGGTCTGAGCTTTGTGACATGGAGCGTTATCCTGCTGGAAGCAGCCATCAGAAGATGGTACACTGAGGTCACAAAGGGATGGACATGGTCAGCAACAATACTCAGGTAGGCTGTGGGGTTTAAATGATGCTCAGGTGGTACTAAGGGACCCAAAGTGTGCCAAGAAAATATCCCCCACGCCATTACAATTATTTTAACCCAAGCCAGATCTTTTCCTAATTTTAAATAAACCTTGACAGATACTGTAACATCTACTTAAAATTTTTACCTCATATTTCAAAACACCCAACACTGTGACTGGAGGAGGCCTGTTATTGTTTACCTGCCATTTATAGCTGCAATAAAGTAGAAAGTTACAGTCTTAAGTTGTGAGAAGTAAAGAGACAACAAATGTGACATAACAGCTTTAATAAAAAAAAAATAAAAAAAAAAAAGATAAAAAAAATACATAAGAGCTCCTTTTACAGACAGAACCACTGACTGCACAGACACTGTGCTGTTAGAGTCCCTGAGCATGCTCACTTGGTTGGCAGAAAGTTTCCCCACCTTTACCTGACCAGCAGCTTGAAACCAGAAATAAATATCTGCTTTCATCAACTGCACCCAGTGAACACCAACACCACATTAGCAGTTCAGCATCCTGTAAGATTGAGTTTACAAGCAGCAGCACGTCTTTAAACACAGGACCAGTCAAGATTACAAACAACTCCTTTAAAAGAAAAAAAAAGAAAAAAAAAAAAAAAAATAGTTTCATGTGTGGTCTGCTCTTTGCCCCCCGGCTAAATTCCCCATCATCATTACCTGAATGAGAAAACTTTGACCAGCAGGGGGGCAGTGTGCCGACATGTTTTCAGAAGTGCACTTTTAAATGTTGGCATTTCCTTTGAGGGTTTGACCTTTCAGAGGCCATCAGTTTGAATGAGTTTAAATACAGCTAACACTGACTCACTGCACCATCATGTGGTACAGGGTGGTATTACACAGAAGTACAACCAGGCCCTAGTTTGACTTCAGCTGACATCTCTTCCACACAACACACGTAGTCAGAGCTGTTGTTTCTTCAGCCAACAGCTTCAATTTTATTAAAAAACAAATTTACAAAAAGTACCTTTAAAAATGGACCAAAACAATTCATCTGCAGCCAAGTGCTCATCAGCTCCAGATTACTGGTGGGTTTTTGGGAGCTGACGGTGTGATCAAACAATCCTGAATCACTGGGTCCACGATGGTCTCAGGAGGTGGTTCTGATTCCCAGTTCAGTTCGAGCTCCTTTATTTGGGAGCTGCATTCAAAGAAATATTTGTGAGAACGAGGCTGAGATGGACTGTCAGTGTGCTGCTGCAGTAGCTGAGGTCAAGTCTCAGAAAGGCTTTCGTGGGATTCTTAATGCAGTAAAGCTTTAACTCTACGACAGCAGCAGGCTTCTTCAGGATTATGTTTACGATAAAAAAAATTAATTAATAAAAATCAGCACCATCATCTCGACTTTAATCGGCTCCGTTGTTCTCGCTGTCCTCCGAGTCGCGCTCTCCAGCTTTCTTTATGTCGTGGTAGTTGAGAATCCGTCTGCTGGCATGCATGACGTACAGCTGCTGTTTGAAATACACCTTCAACATGCCCTTGAGCAGCACGTAGACACCGCCACCCTGCGGTGCAAACAGGAGGAAACCGGCCAATCAGATCCAACTAATTAACTCAAAGTCATGTAACATGATGAAACCCCACTAAAGTTAGATATTATATCCTATACAGCAGCACTCTGTGCATATTTACCAGTAAAGTGCGCTGCAGGTGAGAGGTCACCGATGGAAACAGCAGCCGCCCGGTCAGAACGGCGATGGAGGGAAACATGAGCGCTCCACACAGAGTCCTGGAAGTCAGGTACTGGGCTCTGGGCTCGTCGAAGGGGACGCGGGGCAGGTAATGACGGTTATCTGAGGGAACAGACACCTTTAAAAACACTGCTCAAACTCTCCAGCATTACATCAGTGTTATCATGCTTCCCCCGCTTCATATAAGTGGTTTCATTAAATCAAAGTTATCCTGAGAGCAACTACAGATGGAGGGATTAATTTTCCCCAGTTTGTCATCATTGCAAGCCATCAGCTGATGAGCTGTCACATGTTTATATTATATTCTTTTTGTAGTTACCCTCTGCAAAATGTAACTAAACCTTTCACCACCAGGTGGCAGTGTTTTACCACTGTGTGCGCCACTGTTTAACTTTCATCAAGAGGCTTTTCCTTTTTCCCGTTCCCATTGTCAATAAAAATGTTCATTTGCCTTTTGAAGTAAAGGTTACAGTGACTCATTGCACCACCTTGTGGTACAAACTGGTATTACAGGAAAGTACAGCGCTGTCAAAGCTCAGCTCCAGTTGATCTCTTCAAACAAACATACAGATGTTCTGCACATAAAGTCAGTGGTCGTTTCTTCACATTCTGTTTAGAGTTCATGTTGGAAAGTTTTAAACTATTTTCAAACACTCATTGTGCTTTAACCTCTGCACCCAGTAACATTCAGCATCACAGTGAGCAGCCATGTGGCTGACATCAGGACACTTACACATTTTCAGTGACTGGCTGTGTGTGAGGTCGATGAATGACTGGCTGATGATTTCCTGCAGAGTTTGTAGCTCACCTTCTTCACCTGCCTCCAGGTTTAATTACCACCTAATAACCTCCCTGAACCATCCCCTGCTGTGACGTCACCTGTTGGTCAGTGAACTCCCATTCTGAAGCATCTTCACCATCTTGGTGTTTTGAAACCAGATGGGATGAAAGAGGGGCGGAGCTGACTGAAGCTGCACACTCATTGACTAAGGACTTGTAAATCAGAAGTCATTACCCAATGAGTGTGCAGCTTCACAGTCAGCTCCGCCCCTCATTCATCACACCTGGTTTCAAAACACAAAGGTGGCAACGGTGAAAACACACAAGGCTTCAAACAGGACTTCAGAACCAGTGTGTGACATCACGGTGGCTACGTCCATCTTTTACATACAGTCTGTGGCCACAGCTTGTATCCTGCAGAGTTTCTGCCCCCCACTGTGCGTGCGTTCTACAAACGTATATCCAGCCATTTGTCACCATTAGAGTTAAGCAGTGTGTTGAAGCCTTACAGGAAGTGTGAGGTGTGTGTGTATGTAAACACCTGGCGGCAGCTTGCGTTTGTACCAATATTTCTGCCACAGCTTCACGATGTAATCATTCCAGCGGACGGTCTTCCCCAGGACGAGCAGCACGGGGATGGAGGGCAGGCCGGTGAGCAGGAACAGGGGGTTGGCTCGCCTCATCACCAGCAGACCCTTTGTACTGCCCATAACCTGCAGAACACGAGGAGGTGAGGAGTCTACAGACGCTCCCGCCGCAGCGCTGCATTTGCTTTGCGTACCTGCATGACCGTCACCGCTCCGTAGGTCAGAGCCGACCAGTATGCCGCCCCGACCAGCAGCCCCAAGGTCCCGAACGGACCGATCGAGGTCAGAGTCCTGTCCGCCACCTGCAGGAAATCCACCAGCAGGCCTGGGGAACAAGAAACCAGGATCAGGGTGACGATGATGTAACTCCAAACCAATGAGTGTTCTCCTCTCGCTGCCGGACAGGAAGTGCCATCTTTCAAAACCTCAGTGTAGAAATCCACGGTGTTACTCCCTGAATGTTTTGACCGCCCCACGAGCCCCCGAAGGAGTTACGATCTGAGAGACATACCAAATAATCTTTGCCTTCGATGGGTCACTCACCCATCCGAGGGAATATGATGTAGTACACCGCCTCACACAGCCGGCACCTGATTGGCTCTCGGCTGCTCACCTTCAGCCTGGCGTCCAGCCAGTACTGCAGACAGGATAGGTGCACCCATTTAGTGGTTCCTCTACACCTGCAGGGGCTCAACCACTGAGCACCAGGGTCATCCCTCTCTGTGGCAAAACACACCCAGCAGTGTCTGAAACACACACACACACACACACACACGTCAGGAAGGGGCAACAGCCTCAAAACACCAGAGTCACAGATTCAGTTCAGATCTGATTTCAGAACAGAAATCAGTTTTTAGAGGCGACTGCTAAAATTATCCAGATCGTCAGAGACGAAGCCAAACGAACGCCGCTTCAACCCGAACACGAGCCAAGCAGCACAATCAAATTCAATATCAAATAAAATTATTAAGAGTTTGTGAAAAGAAAACTTGAGAAATCTTTATAAAGTTTGTTTAAAAAAAATTATTAATAAGCTTCTGTAAAGAAAAGGTTATAGCAAATATGTACAACTGCCTGATTAAAAAATTAGAATGAACACTAAAGGACAAAAATTATGCATGAAAACAAAAGAAATAAAATTTAATAAACCCAAAAAGAAAAAAAAATTATACAAAGTGCCCAAAAATTATGAGCACGTAAAAATAAAATAAAAACAGAATTAATACAATTCATTAAATTATAATTAGCACCTTACAAAAAACAACAACTACTAAGCAACTAAAAGCAAAATACAGCTTCTAAAATTAGACAAAAAGGTCTGAAAAAGTTGTCTCAAATATCAAATTACTCAAAGGTCTCTGATACATTTTGACACATTAACAAAATTTAACCTGAAAACTTATTTTCTGAAATTTTCTTTGAGCCTTTAAAGCCAAACGTCCTTACTTCTCAGACTGCTGCCGAGCCATGGTGTTACCGGGCAGATTCTGCTCCTCCAGATGTTGAACCAGAGGTGGCTGGTCCTCCTGAGTTTGAGAGTCATGAAAATATCAAATAGTCATCAGGTGAAATAAGCCATTATCAACATCGTTCATAAGAGACTCAAACTCTGGGAAAAAACAGGTCCATCACATTCGATTTAAAAAGAAAAGGCAGATAGAAACTGAAAATCAGAAACATTTCATATTTATGCTGATGAAACCTCTCAGATCATCAGAAAAGCAGCAACAAAGACCACATTTCAGTATCTTTTAAAGCATGAGAAAAAACTGATTCAGTAAACTCTCACCAAATGTCAGAATCATCCATAAGACTCAAAATGTCATGGGAAAAGTGCAGGCTTTACATATAAAACACGAATACACCCAGAGACACGGGTGGATGTAAACCTTAGAGAACTGAGGGCAGGTCACAGAGCTGAACACCTTACATAAGATCAAACTGTCCATACAAGCTTCAACAGAAAGCTGGCAGTTCATCAGTAAAGCTCCCCTGTGATCAGTTTGGCAGTTTCAGCTCCGACAAAGCGACAGATCATCATTTTCTCTCAACTTTTTACAAGTCTGAACGAAAAATCTGCATTTTACACCCCCTCTGAAGCTATCCCACAAAAAGAAGGAAAAACTCCAATACTTCTGTCTCAGCGCTGTGAAGAGCATTAGACAAACTTCAAGTACATTTAAATAACTTAATAAAAGAATGAAATGAGAGTTCTGACGCTGAGAAAACGCCTTCAAATTAAAAGTGACTGCAAACCAAAGCCCAGCAGTGAGAGCATTCAGCTGGAAGCCTGAAACACGCTGTAGTAAGCTGCAGCTTCTGCCTTTCAGCTCGTTAACTTCAGACTCGGTTCAGCTGCGCGGCTCTCACGCTGCGGCTAAGCTAACTGCAGTGTGTGTGTGTGGTCGCGGAGCTAAACGCTCAGATTTCTGCGCAGCATCCAAACCACAAGCGTTTGGAGGTCTTTCAGCGACACAAACCTCTGTTCTAACTACATTTACTTCGTCTTTAAACACTCTTCTAACCAGCAGGACACACGTCTAAACCGTCCGCTCCGCCAAAAATCTGATTTTTAGTCAAAGCTTTTAATTTGTCTACAAAAAGCCGGGCGGAAGTTACGAGTGTTTCGCTCCGGAAACAGCATTTACACTTTTTAAAAAAAATAAAAAAATTTGGATAGAAGAGATACTTCAACAAACGGGCTGTTACAGATTCTAGAAACACATGTAGGAGCCTCAGTTTTCTCACAGGAGCCCCCGCTCTTTGCTCAAGACTTAAACATGAAGCTAGCACGCGACAACAACAGCTGTCCAAAGTTAACCTGTAACGTCAGTGTTACAATCAGCCGCGCGACACTCACGTACAAACACAACTCACCGTAACTTCCACCTGCTCCGGCCTTATTTACCTCTGTTTTTCACTCTTCAGGCCGCGTTGACCCGCCCAGTTTGGCTTTTTTCCTGCTTTCTGATTGGTCGGCGGCCGTGACAGTGCTTGATGCCTTCATGGTGCGTGGGAAAACGTTGGAAACTCCTGCTGCTTTTACTGACTTTTACCCCAAGTACTGTGCTTAATTTATCAGGAGCTACGTGTGCGTGTTTCTTTATTTGCTTTAGTTTTCTCTCTCTATTAATTAATTGTCATCATTTATACAAATGATTAAAAATGTGTAAATATTTATTACTGCAGACTAAACAAAATCTTTATAAATGACATTACCGTTAGAGACCAGCTTCAGACTCCTCGTAGGGCTAAACAGACCAGCAGAGCGTATTAATGGCCTTATTAATTTAAAAAGTGATACTTGCTGTTCTCTGCTGTCAGTGAACTTGACATAAACCAACAGAAACGCTGCTGCCGCTCGCTGACACCGCACAGGCATGCTGATTGGCTGTCCCCGCTGTCCGTCAGAGATCTTTCGTGCGTGATTGGCTGGCTGCGTCGCGGTGATGTGGTTGTTGTGGTGGCTCGGAGAGGCAGCAGCGGCAGAGGAGCGGCGGCATCGACAGTTGAAGAGCGGAGCCACAGACCGGGCGGTGATTTTTATATGATTAAAACACTAAACGGAGAAGAAGACTCACGCGGATCGATAGAAACACACCTGAAACACGCGCTCGGTCATGGAGTCCTATGACATTTTAGCTAACCAGCCGGTTGTGATTGATAATGTAAGTATGATGATGTCATTCATCCACACCCAAACCGAGGCCGCGGGCTAACCGTTAGCTCACCGAGCTATTGTGTTGCAGCTCACGGATACGCGGTCACCTGCTTTAAACGTGCAGCAGCGTTTCTTTAAAGTGTCCCATCTGGAATGCTAACAGCTCCGCTCCTCTGGCCGCTCGGTTCTCTGCAGCTCGGAGCGGCTTTAGCCGCTAGCTGCAGCTGCCGCTAGCTCAGAGCAGTAGCCGGTTAGCTGAACCGGATCCGGGGTGTGTTAGCTGTCCGTGGTGCTATAGCGGTCACACGCCTCTACCCTGTCTTTGATGCTCAGTAAGCAGCAGCGAGGAGGTGAGAGTGCCCCCGATCCTCCACACGCAGCATGGAGTAGCAGAACGAACGACTGTTAGCACGTTAGCATCGCCGTGACAGGAGAACAGACCCGGAGCTGATGCTGTGTCAGTGAGCCGGAGCCTGCCCGGAGCTCCGCTATCACTGCTCACTGTGTTTACAGAACGAGCCTCCTGCTCATCCATCCTTCCAGTGCTTTCTTCTTAAAAAACAGCCTTTCTGTTTCTTTTCTTTCAGAAACTGCATGTTTTTACATTTTGAGCATATGACGGCTCTCTGCTCTCCTTTTTTACATCCTGGACTCCTGCTGTAGCTTCAAATGATGTAAAATAAAAAATAATTCTCATTTGTCTCACAGTCGCCCTTTATCCAGTCTCTCAGCTCATCTTCTGTCTGAAATAACATGTTTTAGATCCTGTCTGTTTAAGACAGGAGCTTTAAGCCTACATTTCTCCTATTGGTTGATATCTGGAAGCCTGCTGAGGTGCTTGTAATCTTTGTTTACAAACACTCAGTGAATGTCTCATGGTTTGGTATGCTTCTGGTTTTCCACTGCAGGAAGTTTTCCCTGGAGAGAGGAATGTTTGTAGAAACTTTAGTTTCTCCAACTTTTAGCTGCAATTGTTTTTAGAGAAGGTTTTACCCACAGAAAGAAAGACCCTCCTCAGGGAGCCCGTTAACGCCCTGCTCCATCAGAAGCCATAAAATGAGGAGCAAAAGCATCCTTGTCACTATCAGCCAGGGCCTTTGGTGTTCATGCACTAAAGTTAGATGCCATTCATTATTTCTTCTGCAGTTACAGTAATAGTAACTGCTGCTGTGTGCAGGTAGGCCCTGATCAGGGGTGTTTTGAAGCATAAACCCCACCTCTCTGTCCTTCCGGCCCACGGCCTCCACTGCAGGAAGTCTCACAGCAGCTTCTGAAATAGGCGTGAAAAAGCGATCTGTTTTTTCATGTTCTTGGACATGAATTTGTGATGTTTAACTCGTGTCAGAGGCACGTATTTTGTCTAGAGGAAGCGAGGAGGTGTAACCATGGCAGCCACTGTATTTTCAGGATCTTTATCGAAAACCTAATCAAGGCGGTGTTAAAGCCTAAACTTAACCCAGTGATACATTCTTAATGAATAACATGTTTAAAATGTCACAGATGACGTGTGAAAGTCTGTGCCGGGTGAAATGATTGGCTCCACCCCCTCCAGCCTTCAAATGTGGCCTTTTTTTTTTGTCTGTTAAAAGTGGAAAATATTCATTTCGTGTGCAGGGACACGTTTTGGTACGTATGAGAGCGGACTGACAGGAAGTCGTGTTCAGAAACACGAATCAGTAGATTAAAGGTGGCGACTGTCTGAGAGCGGGTTGGGATGGGACGAACAGAGCTTCGTGTGCAGTTAAAACCAGACTTAATGATAAAAACTAAACTTCACTGAACAAACCCAGTCTGACTCAAACTGGACTGAACCGGGAATAAAAATGAAAATGAATGAATAAACATAAAAATGCTGCTGAGATTTGACTGTATGTATTCTGATGCCAGATCAGTTTTTAGTTGATTGTATTGAGCTACACACACACGTTCTGCCACAGCTTCGTGCAGCCGAACGAGGCGAGGACAAAGTGTCTGTTGAAGCCGGGGAGATGTGAGCGCCTCTCGCCTCGGGCTGCATCTCATGACCTGTCAGTGTTTCTTTTAACCCTGTGATGCTCAAACATCACATCTCTCTCTCTCTCTCTCTCTCTCTCCTTCCTGCAGGGTTCGGGGGTCATCAAGGCCGGGTTTGCAGGAGACCAGATCCCCAAATACTGCTTCCCTAACTAGTAAGTCCAGGATCATGAATCATGTTGGGCTCATTGTCAGTGTGTTCAGATAAAATGCGAGACATTTCCAGCTCAGCTCACTTCCCTCACTGGTGTTTGTGTGATTTTTATTCACGTACAGCGTCGGGCGTCCTAAGCATGTGCGCGTGATGGCGGGAGCCCTGGAGGGAGACCTCTTCATCGGACCCAAGGCCGAGGTACAGCTCCCTCCTCTTCTCTCCAGATAAAAACCACAGCCGTGCTGAACCTCAGGGCTTGATGTGGATTTCTTTTATGAGAGCTTTGTCTCCACCTGTGCTGATTACACACCACCCTCTGAACTTTATTTATTTCTGAAGCATCAGAAAGTTTTTCTGTAAAGTTTGCTCTGTATTTTTATTTTATTTTTTTTGCTGAGTTTCTGTAGCTTTGTACGAGCTGCTTCTGCTGCATCGCTTCCAGTACACGAGCAGGAGAGCAGATTTCAAACACTGCTGCTGAGCTTCTCCTGATCTTAATCATTGTGCTGGGAAAATCCTGAAATCCAGTTAAACTACCCATCCTTACTGCTGTTAGAAAGGGAAACCGATCGGCTGTAACAACCTTTAAAGCCAATAATCCTTCAGTTGATCAGCCCTTCAAACTGGAAGTGCTGGCATTACAACATGGGCTGTCCTGGGGTGGAAACCAAACGGGAGACAGTTGGAACACTTTGTAGTTAATGAAGCAAAATGTACAGGCTGTTGGAGGCAGCGAGAGAGTCGAGGAAGGTCTCATTTTAGAGTTATGTTAGTCTGCTCAGACACGGGAAATAAAAAGTGTTTCATACTTGAAAACAGGTCCTGAGCTGTATCTGGTCTTTCTAACGAAGGTGAAGAGCGGCCGAATTTCTCGCTGTGCTCGTGCTGCTTTTACGTATTCCTGCTCAAACACAGACAGACGACACTGAGAACAGCCCTGCAGCTCTGATCTCGCTGTGCAGCAGGACAGCGAGTTAATCCCTGCAGGGATCAATATAGTTTTTCTGATTTTGAAGGCTGTTTTCAGATAACTGTCATGTGACTTCTCCTTCACAGCGTCTCCTCTGCAGCTCTTTGTACGCTTTCTTTCATCAGGGTTTGAAGCATGTGACTGAAACATTTTGAGGGAATAATAAACTCTCCTCCTCCTCCTCCCAGGAGCACAGGGGCCTGCTGTCGGTGCGGTACCCGATGGAGCACGGCATCGTGACTGACTGGAACGACATGGAGCGGATCTGGCAGTACGTGTACTCCAAGGAGCAGCTGCAGACCTTCTCAGAGGAGGTGAGCTCCTCTCCGGGTCTCACATTTCCACCCACGTGGTCATTGGAGCGCTGTTAATCCTGTTTTTTTCTTTTCCAGCATCCTGTGCTGCTCACTGAGGCGCCTCTCAACCCCAGCAAGAACAGGGAGAAGGCTGCAGAGATTTTCTTTGAGACCTTCAACGTCCCCGCACTCTTCATCTCCATGCAGGCTGTGCTCAGCTTGTAAGAACTCGTCTCTCTCTTTGTGTTTTTGTTTTTTTTGCCTCCGTTCAGGCAGTTTGACTTTAAACACGGTGTCATCATAGTTAGCCACATTTCTGCTGACTAACGTGTCGAGTGATGCCGAGGCTTCCTGAGCTCAGGAACGTGTGAACCTCCTCATGCAGCTCAACGGTCACCGAACGTTTTCCCATAAAACACATTTACTTTAAATAAAGTTAATCACAGCACAGGTGAGCACGTTTTGATATCCCAGTGCAGCTGCATGATTTATACACACGGTGGCAGTGTAGGCTTTAAAATGCCCTGAGTCACTGTGATGACACAGACACACACAGCGCTGCACTACAGGAACTCAGATTATAAACAGAAAACACTCAGTATTCATCTGTGCGGGCTTCCTGTGGTCGCTCTGTGAGTCTGTGAAATATAACAGACAGACTGAGAAATGTCCCGATGTCTGTAGTACTGCACTCAGTTAGCCTCATGGTTCATTTCTGACATTTGTCTTTTTTTGTGGATTTGTTTCTTGTATTCATGTAATTTTTAATCAGCACGTCTCAGAGTGAGAGAAAAGTAAAAGTTGTTGCCTCAAAGGACAGTCATTCATTCACTGCATAGCTTCATTTCTTTCACGTTTTCCACATATGAAAACATTTTGTGCCCACCACAGAAGTTTTGTCCTTCCATCAAAGGAAACTCAGCAGGAACGTTTAGTTTAGTGGGGTTACACACAGCTTTTAAAACAGCCGGAGAAACGCTAACAGCTTTCAGACGGGTTTTTCCACCGGGCAGGAAAACCGTTAGGGATTCAGGAAACAGAGGAACCATCCAAACAAATGGCTGCCGTGATGTCACCTGTTTGTTTGTGTAGTTCCCTTCTGAAGCCATCGCCATCTGACCATTTCCCTCACTTCATCACACAGAAACAAACGGTTACACGGCGCTCTGTCGTAAACGTGATGGCCTCTGTTTCCTCGCAGGTACGCCACAGGCCGCACCACTGGCGTCGTGTTGGACTCCGGCGACGGCGTAACTCACGTCGTGCCCATCTACGAAGGCTTCGCTATCCCACACTCCATCATGCGTGTGGACATCGCCGGAAGAGACGTCTCCCGGTACCTCCGGCTGCTGCTGCGCAAGGAGGGCTACAACTTCAACACGACCGCCGAATTCGAGGTCGTCCGCACCATCAAAGAGGTGAGGTGGACGGCGCAGAGGAAATACGAGTCACTTATTTGGGAACATGTCTCATGAAATGTGCTTCTGTCTGTGCAGAGAGCTTGTTACCTCTCTCTGAACCCCCAAAAGGACGAGACTTTAGAAACAGAGAAGGCTCAGTACGTTCTCCCCGATGGAAGCACTTTAAATGTGAGTCTAGCACATTTTGATCAGTTATTTCCGGGAAAAGCTGCTCCTAATCCTCATCGAAAGCCGCTCAAATGTGACCTCGCTGTTTTCAGATCGGTCCAGCCAGGTTCCGTGCTCCGGAGCTGCTGTTCAGACCCGACCTGATCGGAGACGAGAGCTCGGGCATCCACGAAGTCCTGGCCTATGCCATCCAGAAGTCTGACATGGACCTCCGACGCACACTGTTCTCCACCATCGTGCTGTGTGGAGGCTCGACGCTGATCAAAGGTCGGTGGATGCAGTGAGGGCTCTGCTCTTCATGGCAGTATTTAATGCACTGTTTAATGTAATGAATGTGGTATATCTTCACTGACTCTCAGGCTTTGGGGAAAGACTACTAACTGAAGTGAAGAAGCTTGCACCTAAAGACGTGAAGATTAAGGTAGGTTCTGACTGACAGGCCAGCAGACTCCTTCAGCACCTCGGGAACCTCCGCTGGACTCATCCTCATGGTTTATGTTGAAACGGTCGCAGCGGAGAGACGCCCTGAGCTGAAATTTGGAAGGTGTTTTCTAACTCGGCTCTGTGGGAGCTGTGGTCGGCTCGCTCTGCACTCGTCCCGTCGTAACAGGAGGAACGCCGGCGCACTCGAATTTGTTATTGAATGTGCGCACATCTGTGAATGTTTACTGTAAATGTGCATGAAAACTTGTCTGTTCAGTGAGTGAGCACACAAAGCTTTTCACGTGCTGTACGGACACAGTTTGTCATGTGAAGGCTGTAAATTGGCAGGTTTTTCAGATGCGTGAACACAGATTAGATGAGTTATAAAGAAGTATGGAGAGCAGGATGTGTTTAAATATAAATCTCCGAGTGGCTTCATCTCTGGTGTTTGTGACCTGTGGTTTGATATTTTTTTGCTGCAGATTTCTGCTCCTCAGGAGAGGCTCTACTCCACATGGATCGGGTAAGAAGATAAAAAAATCAGGATTCTCCGCTCTTATTTACTCTATAGAAAGAAATCATTTATTCACATGTACATCAGTGTTTGTTTTTGTGAGTCTCCTCTCTGATTGGTTCTCTCTCTGACCTCACTTCCTCTGGCAGCGGCTCCATCTTGGCGTCGTTGGACACCTTTAAAAAGATGTGGGTGTCGAAGCGGGAATATGAAGAAGACAGAGCGCGTGCCATCCACAGGAAGACCTTCTAGGCGAATGTCCCCTCAGAACTGCCCTCATTGCCCCCCCATCATACGCTGGAGACTCCCTGACATCTGCGGGTACCTCCTCCTCCTCCTTTATCCACCCACCCGCTTCTAATCCACCGTCGGCCTCCCGCTCCACCCCTCCACGTCCATCTGCAGACACACACACCTGTCTGTGTGTTCGTCTACATATGTACCTCCTCGGCCCCCCCTTCATACTCTTCCTGCTGTCAGGTGGCGGTGACAGCATGCTCTGAATATCAAACACACACACACACACACACACACACACACGCTCAGAGGGTTTTGCCGTCAGGGTTTGTCAGAGGGCGACGGTTAGCGCTGTGGATGCTCCACGTTGAAGTATTGGTGTTGCTCTCCTGCCTGAGGCCCTGTGAGGTGTACAATATCACGACACGTCAGTAAACCTGAATGTTTTGTTTGCTACGTTTAAATTTCCATTCCAGACCGAAGATTTTATTTCATGTCTGTTTTGTAGTTTTTTTCTGACATGAATTAGCTCGTTTGAAGCTCTCTGTCTCTTGCTATTAAAACGCCACTGTATTATAGATTTGAACTGCACCGTTATTCTGAGTACGGTTAATTTATCGTCCACATCTCATGACCTTTGGTTACCAATGAAATGTTTTTTACGTGAACATGGCATCACGTGTTTGTGTCCAGAGGAACATGTTCAGTAGCGTCTTTATGTCGGCTTTTTGTCTCAGCTGACGGGATTAAAACAAAATGTGGGAAATGACTTCATTCAGTTTTTCTTCTGTTGTTTTTAATCCATCCACGGGGGTCACGGGTGTAGTTTATCACAGGGAGGATGGAGCTGGGTCCCTAAATGATCCCAACACTGATTTGATCCCATTACCAATGCATTCATGTATAGATTAGACTTAAACCCAGTATCACTGACAGATGGAGCGTGTAAAACGGGGTGAATCACCTGGGACTGAATCTATTTTTTAATGATGGATGATCCTGCTGGAGACCAAACGTGCACCCTTAGCTGGGTTTTAGTTTCAGGTTCTTCCTGGGCTCACTCTCACAGTCCTTACATTTAGTCAGGCTCTGCTTCACGCTAATTTTGTACTCTGCACCCGGAAAAATATGAAAAATCTGCTTTTCAGTCGCTTATTAAACGTAGATATCATTAGATCAGAGCTTTCCTTACGTACAGATATACTTCCTCCCCCATAGAAAGCGTAGCATGTTGGAGGTTCATTGGGTTTGCTGGAGTTATCGACTGCTCCTGCTTCAGCTGAGGGTCTTCCTGCATTTCCAGGCCACTCCATGAGCCTCATTTTCTCCTGTTGAGCTGCTTCTCAGTGGATTTGTTTGTAAAAGTTCTGCCTTTGTAAGAAATGCAGCACATATGAAGGTCCACCTTTCCAAATCAGCTTCAGCATTAGACGAATCAGAGCAAACACAGAGAGTAGCCCTGTGGGTGGATAGCCAAACTAGCTGCTCGCTCATCTGCAGCAAGAATCTGAATTTCTTTCGGATTTCATGGACAGTTTGATTGATGAGGAGTTCATTTCAGTCATTATGGACAAAACAACCAAAAAATGTCCACAGAAATAAATGACAGCAGATGGAAAGATCAGGAATGATTGGCTGAAGAGATGTCGGCTGAAGCTTTGCTCTTTACATGGCAACACTTCGATGAGTAGACTGAGCCTAAACCAAAGACTGAGAGATCTTACAGAACGTCCTGAAAGACTCGAACGTCCGAGGCTCGTTGTTGCTCTGTCGGTCCAATTTATTTTGGATTATCAGCTGTAAACTGGAAGTGTACTCCTCATTATGATGCAGGTACAGCAACTGGCTCGATGGCCACGTGTTCCTGAGATTTTTCAGGTGTGCGTGTTGACGGTGACCTCGGTTTACTTGTAACGCCATTTCCATGGTAGATTCTGGAAGATGTTTGTGGTACAAAGCAATGATGTGACTTTCTGAAACTGTCTGCTTCTGCTCCTGTTTGATCAAAGCTCCTCATCTTCAGTTCTGCTCTAACTATAGTCTGACCAGTATCTGATCATCCTCAGAAGACGGGGATGAAGACAGAACTGTCTGTCTTTCAATCTGTAAACTCACCATCCAAACTTGAAACCTCTCCAGCTTCAGAGCAGCAGCTGGGAAACTTCCCGACGTCACCAAGAAGCAGCCGTTGCAGCAGGTTTCTGACCCTCACACATAACGAGCTGATGGTTGGCGAGCGTCGCAGAGATTCATAGGTTGCCTGAAATTAGAATCCAGGCAACCTTCAGCGAGCCAATCAGCCATCAGAGTGAAATGACTCATGACTGTCAACCAGCTTCTGGGCTTCTCTGGTCACCTCAGAAGACGGTTTAAACAGAGTGACCCCCGTCTGTTTTCTCCAAAGGTGTGAAAACATGAAGGGTCGGCTCCAGAGCTCAGACCAGCTTCACAGAGTTCACCTTGACTGAGCAGCACCTGCTCACGATCAGGTCAACTGTTTGAATTCAGCGTCACGCCTCTTGGAACGATTTAAGTTCGGAATTCCAAAAGTTCAACATGCAAATTTCTGACCTCTGAGTGAAACATTACAGTGTAAACTCTAGTTCCAGTTAACATATTGGCACAAATGTTGGAAGTTTTCTGTGTATTTCTAATCTTTAAGAGATCTCCTGCTGACGAGTGTTCAAACTACGTGAGTGCAAAGTTAGTATGACCCCCCGTCGCTTACAAGAAGCTTAAGAAATGCCGGATTTTCTTCCTGTAAGTGTTCCTGTTTTCACTGAAGGGTTCAGATGATGGTTTGAGGAGAAGCTGCATGAAGCCGGAGTGTTTTTAAAAAAAGATTGAAGCTACATTTTAAAAAAAAAGGAAAAGGCTGTAAAATGTAATCAGCTTTGTGTACAGTGCAGTGCTTTTCAAAAACCACCACCACAAAAAAACAAAACTGTTTGCTTTCACTTTTCCTAAATTCACAGTAATAAAAAGTTGATGTCTGCTGCTGGGATGTCCTGTCACTGGTTTATGTGCTGCCTGTGGATTGTCGGGGGATGAAAAACACAGATACTCTGCACACACGCACAGAATAACTTCGTTAGAGGAGAAAAGAGGTGGAAATGAGCTTTGGATCATCTTTAACATGGCACATAAGGATGAAGGTGGTGTGCATGAATTAGAGTTTATTCATTCTGGCACAGTACGGCAGTGTGGCAGGCAGGAAGTGGATCCAAATGACAGGGAATAAACTCAAAAACAGCTTTAATGCTGAGCTCTCACAAAACCAAAACTAAACAAAGGCCGAGAGACTGAGGAGACAGAGGAGAACTGAGACAATATATACACACCAGGGTACTGAGGGGAACAGGTGGAACTAATCAGGGTTAACAAGACACGGGAAGTAAAACTAACTACAAAGCACCAGAAACAAGGACTACCAAAATAAAACAGGAACTAAGATGCAACTAGACAGAAGAGATTAACTTGACACAGGGGAACATAATGGAAACACAAAGGGAAGTAACTAAAGGATAACCATAACCACATAAGTAACTAGAACCAACAACAGACTTGATTAACAAGGCTAGAAAATAAACCGTCAGAAGATAAACAAGATTTCCAAACTCCAAGACACAAAGGACTAGAAAGAAAACACGAGTCACTGAAGAAACCTATAAACAAAAGAAACCAGAAACAAAACTTAAGTATAATTTATATTCAAAACCAAAAGGAATTATAAATACACAAACTCAAGACCCTGGGACCTTGACGGGTTCAGTACGTCAGTGTGACGTCGGCGTGCTGGACGTAACGACTCCTCTTCGGCGACAGAGGGTTGTTTGAGGGTTTTGCATTTCTGGGTTCCCTCCATAACCTGACTTTCTTCTTTCTGAGCATCGTCGTCCTGGTGAAAGGCATCCTTCCACTCGGATATCTACTTTGCACTGAGTCTGTGAGTCTGTGTATATTCCTGCCATTTTTATCGTTGAATAAACAAAAATGTCTGTTATAACTATAGTAAATGATACCACCATTAAGAAAACAAAAGTATTTATAAGAGCACTGATGACTTTCCTGGCTCTGGGCAAACCTTTGGTGGGGGGGTCCTTCTGAATGAAGAACCCTGGATAGGATGCAGAATTCAGAACATCACCTTCATCATGTTTCACGGTTAGTTTGTGGTTCTGTCACGGGTCCACTGTTACTGCTTTTAAGCAGTTCTTCAGTTTATTTCTCCCAAAGACCTGCTCCGTGCCTCTTCTTTCACCTGCACACAGGTACTTCACAGTTTGGTTGTTCAGAAGCTTTGAGAACTTGTTAATCTTCTGTGGGTTCAGTTGGTCTCACAGTCTTCTGGACTCACCCCAGGATGTTCAGATGTGGGCTCTGTGGGTCCATGACAGGACGCTTGTGGCTGAAGACAGCTCTTTTACTCTGGCTGGTTTTTGTGGACCAATCAGACGTCTCCTGGATGTAGATGAAGAATCTGAAGCCCTTTACGTTTTGCAGAGTGCTGTCTGTAACAAAAACACTACAGGGTCTGGAATATCCAAAGATGCCAAATTAATCAGTTTAAATGACACCAATAAATAAATAGGCTGCAGTTTGTTTGGTGAGCAACAGGTGTCAGCATTGGTTCACTGATCATCAGAAACTTTATTCTTACAGCATCAATCAGGTTACTCCTCAGCCTTGAAGATGCTTGGACAGTTGCTTCCTGTTTGCAGATTTTTCTCTTTCTGTATAATTTTGGTTTTGGGCTTCACCGTCACAGCTCAGGAGATCTGTGTCACTTTACCTGAGCTTATGCTGACACCTGACATAAATGGGCCTTTGGGATTTCAGAGCGATGCTATAAAAGTCTTGATTGACCAAAAATACAAAATAAGCCGCTCTGTCTCTCATGTGAGCTGCTGACGGCTTTTTCTGTTTGACACTGAACCGAGTTAATCCAGGATCAATGTGCTGGTGAGAAGAAGCCACTCCGACTCATTAATCCTCCCATACCCACGTCTGTGTGCCGGCAGAGCTCCAACGAGCCGGAGCAGTCAATAAAAATGGTTCAGCCTTTATCACAGGGTGTGGAAGTTTATACTGGCTGTAAATGTATTTTATATACACGATACCGGTGAACATCAGTAACATACAGCCTAGTAAAATATTCTACAAAATCATCATTATATCCCCCCAAAAACTGATAACATATTAAAAATAAAATTATCAGCCCCAACAAGTAGAAAATGCAGAGAAAAGTAAAATTTTTAAGTGAATGTGGAAAAAAAAAAATCATTGCTCTCAGACATTAGCGACAATGAATACAGCCTGTGTCAAGTTTTTGCAACTAAAAAAACTGATCATATTGATCATTAGGAATATTCAGCATGAGTCTAGCAGAAAAGGCTGTACCTGACTTTTTTCTTTGCACAACTACACATAAACAAACTGCACTGATAAACTCAACAGTTTCATATTTTCCCTCATTTATCTGATGGAAAGTGAGTCCATGAATTATGGATCCTGAGCAACAAGCTCTGGAGGAGAGGAGAGGAGAGGAGAGCAGGAAGTCAGCAGGTGATGGAGGGAGTTGTGTAATCAGCCTCCTGTGTCTGTGGAAATGAACAGAGACATTCAGCAGATTGTCCTGCAGACGGCGCCCATCCTCTTTTATCCTTTCTCTGAGGTGGACCCTTGAAAAGCAGCATCGCTGAGAGAGTTCGAGAGTGTGCACCAAGAAAACCCTCCTCAGGACTTTTAATGGTGGGAGAAAAAGTGGAGAGCCAGAGCAGACTTTAAAGTCCTGTTCCCAAACCTCAGCTGCAACAAATTCAGTTTATCCAGGAAACCTGAACGCACCGTGACTTCACATCATAACAACAGGCTCTACCTCTACAGCTAAAAAGGACTTTACTATGAGTTTGTGCTTCAGTATTATATAAAAATATCTGACTCTGTACTATATTTCACTTATCAAGAAGCAACAAACAAGGATAGACTGTATATAAAAGATGGTCGTAGCTACCATGACGTCACCCACTTGTTTCTGGACTCAATGTTAGTGTTTTGACCATCACCATGTTGGTTTTTTAGACCCAGAAATGACCATATTTGGACAAGTAGGTGGAGTGCTAAGATATCAGTTAATTCACTTGGTTAGCAAGCTGCACCAATAAACAGATCCCTGCTAATTACTACTGAGTAACATCCAAATAAAAGAGTTATAGAAACAGTCTCCCCCCGTACAGGTGTTATGAAGGGGGAAATTAGCTACAGAGACCAAACAGTTTTTGTATCAGGCTGTAAACATGTTTGTTTCTGCTGTAAACATTTTAACATGGGAGTCTATAGGGACTGACTCACTGCTGGAGCCTCTAGTGGACGACAGAGGAACTGGAGCTTTGGTGTTCCCATGGTGAGTCTATGGAGACTGAGCATGGATGGAGCTACGGTGATGTCACCTGTCGAGATGAGCATTTCTGCCATCTCCATCTAGGTTACAAGAAACTGGATGTGATGAGAAGGGGCAGGTCTGAGAGTGAAAATGCTTGCTCACTGGCCAATGGCTTGTAATTGTAAAATAACAGGGCTGATCCTCCTGTTTGAAATATGGTCTGACCAAGATTTACAAAACAGAAAATTTTTTTTATTCAGTCTGACCCAAAATGAGTGACTGAGACCAGGGACTCAGCAGCAAAGTGTTTCCAGAGGTCAGAGGTCAGAAAGCCTTTTTCTTACAGACTTCTACGGGACCAGAAGTCTTTTTGGAACCACAGCTATCGCCACCTGGTGGCCTTCTGACAGAATGCAGGTTTTTAGGCTCTTCCCATATTGGCTTCATTTTTCCCCACCAGGCAGCTATGTCTATGTTTTGTAGGGCTTGGCAATGTGATGTCACCTCACAATGCGTCACAATTGGATCACCATCTTGTCAAGCCACTCCTTGTTTGTTAGATCTCATTGGTAAAAATGCAGGACAAACACTCACTGATCAGCCAATAAAAATCAGCACTACCTGGTAATGTGACCACACGTTAGAAAGCTCTCACTGTGGGCTGACAGAAGTCTCTTTGGGGAGCTGCTCTGGTACAGCAAGCACAGAGCACAAAACGCTGTGTTCACTCTAGGTTTCAACATAGGCTCAGGTAAGGAGTGAGGGCCGGTTATTCATTTGTTTCTGTACCTCATAAGGATCCACACTTTCAATAAAGTTGAATTTTTCAGTGTAATGTTTCTTAGCATCCTGCAGAAATACATCTCTGTACAGTTTATTGTCTTTTAACCTTTTTTTAAGCGTAACTGACGACACCTGCAGCAGCGACACTTTGCATGAAGCAGCAAAGCATGAATTTGTTTTGGTTTGTGGCCTCACAACACCCATCAGTGTATTCCACGATGACATTGGTTTCTGAGCTCTGTACCATCTATGGGACTAACTCACTGCTGGAGCCTCCAGTGGACACCGGAGGAACTGCAGGGTTTGATGGTTCAGCGTTTAGCGCTGGCGCTGCCGGTAGTTTCTCAGGGAATTTGGTCTTAAAGCAAAATATTCTACAAATCTTGACCTGATGACGGCTTCACAGGAAACGCTTTCATCAAAATTTTAAAAGAGTGGATCCTGGAGGGAACAAAAGCACAAATGTGAACCTCACGGTGGCGCTAGAAGAGAAGCTTTTTTCCACTACAGTCAGTAGGATTCACGCTGTGTGATAAATGAGCCGCTGAACAATCAGTCTGAGCGTTACAGAGATATTTCAGCGGTAGATTAATATCAGCGTCTATACAGCTCTACAAAGGAATCAGATAGTGCCTAAAACTGAGTTATGACCTCAGTATGACAGCTAAACGTCTCGTCTTTCCATTAAATATGATTAGAATACCACATAAACTAGCAGCGACAGCTCAGGGACTGCCATAGATTGTTTGCTTTAGCTAACGCTAATCTAGCCACCGGTTTCCCTCCCTTTCCTGACATGAAAAATTCAGTTTGGGATATAAATATAAATCCTAAATCATAACAGAGGAGAAAGTAACGTCACATGAAGCAATCTTGCTAAATGCTAACTAGCCTAGCTTATCTTAACAGCCGCCATCTTAGCAGACTTTAGTGGAACTTTCCTGATTTTTTTGGTTAAGCACTTGAAATGAGACAGTTTTAGTTGAAATGGTGTCAGTACTGTCATGTGAAGTGTGCGATAATGAGAATAAACTGACATTAAACTGAAGTTTTCAGAGTTTGTAAATCAGTTCCTGTTTGTCTCAGCGTTGGTTTCCGTGTGTCTGAGATGTCTGAAAAAACTCGAGAGCAGCTGCCTGTCTGCTGTCAGCAGCATATGTGAGGTTCTGGTTTGCAGCCGTCTGCAGGCGGAAACATCAAGAGCTGACCTCGTAGGAGCGAAGTCATCCCATCGATTAAAACTGGAACACCAGCTGTTAATGCAAGCCTCTCAGGCTGCCCACACACATTCACTAATTATTATTTTCCATGCATCTGTTGTTTTCTTGTTGCAGTAATCAGTCAGATACGTTCGACTTAAACACTGACTGAAGTGATTTGCAGTCATTACCATAACTCATGTTATGACTCCCGGGTCGAGATGGAGCTGACGGAGAACCTTTGGTGCCGCCTCTCTGACAGCTCGTTATCCACGCTGTAGCTCAGAGTGAAGCTTACAGCCGGACCCGGAGTCACAAAGCTTCGTCCTACCGAGAGAAGTCCAGGATTCAAATTCTTAGAGTTACAGCGTACTTAAAGTTTCCTGTTAACGTTTTTCACAGAGCATATGAACTGCATATTTTCCATTTCCTCACTTGGAGGAAAATCTGTGGCAGAGCCTCGTTCTGATGCCCTCTGTCTTCCCACCATTTTCTTCTCTCCTTAAGAAGTTCCTAGGCCACTTCCCCTCCCAACAGCTCCCCTCTGTAGAAACTCTTTTTAAGATGCTTTGTGAATAATTTACCAGGTTTCAGTCCTAACTTTAAGGGGAAACTCTGAGAAAACGTCAGAATTCTAAGAATTTTCTCAGAATTTCATCACTTGGGTGAAGCTGTGTGAATCCAGGCGCCATTTACAGTCCAAAAGGTGGAAACTGACATCAAACACAGGAGGAGTCAGAGAATAAGTCAGGGAAGCACGACAACACGTCCAGAAGAAGCAGATGCTCATACAGACACAGACGGTCTGCTGACAGAGTCATTTTAACACGTGGTGGTCACTCAGAAGTGGTTAGTGTGTGCATGTGCTTACAGTCTGAGAACAGGCTGTGGCCACAGCTCGGCCTGTCAGTGCGCTCTGATACTTAAACACTGCATGCATGCTAGTCACTACAGTGGACAGCTATTCAAAGGCCATTTTCTTTTGAACATGCATGTATTTTGTTGCTATAAGTGGAAAAAACCTTGACTGAAGATGTCATCATTCATGCATGAAAGGGTTAAGGGCCCATTATACTCACCACACTGGTCGTGATGTCGCCACAGCTCCATACCATTTATACCAGCTCTGAGGGCGAGTACTCACTGCAGTATTCTCCTGAACGATGGGTGTCGCCTCTCAGACAAAACCTCCACACGAGCGCTGGTACAGGAGGAGAAGAAGGTCAAAGTTCAAAGTTTTTTTCCACAAAGTCTCATTTTTTCAAGATGTTGCAGCATCTCCCTGTGTATAATCTCTATAATCTGTACTGATACATCATTGAACTGGCGGTAAAAACCAACACGGTCGAACACCTGTGTCTTCAACCCAGACGCCATCCACGGGACCTGTGTGAGGCATGGCTGCCCAAAACAACAACAAAGCACATCTTACGCCAGCGGATGTGATGTCACTTTTGGCGTGCGGCAAGTCTAATAGGCCCATTACGCCTCTGGGCCTATTTTTTGGCAACATGTCTTCATCTTTCATAATAACTTCGTGCTCACCAATAAAATCTGGCGGTTTAATTAAGGTTATGCTTTAAACGTTAGTATCTGTAGCACCTGGATGTGTGCTTTGTCTGACCTCATATTTAACTTTGTGCCGCCATTAGGCCCTCTGCGAAGGTTTCAGCTGAACGCCAACATCCTGAAGTTGTGCTATGAGTTAGTTTTACTGCTGTGTCATATTTCCTTAGCGATAGGAGAAAAATGGCTCGTCACACCCCGCTCTCCCCTCATGGACCAGCTGCAGATAGTTAGACTCATAACTTAGAGGAGGCTGAGGACCACACTGGTTTACAGGCTCACTGTGGGGGTGTACATACAGAAAAAAAATGTACATTTACACACACACACACACACACACACTCAGAGGGAGAAATATGAATTGCATACAGTGCTCAGAGAGCTGGAAAGCATCCTGGTGAACCTTAATCTTGAATTCAGTTTGAGCTGGCAGAAGTGCCCCCAGCTACAAAAGAATTGCAGCAAATATTGACAGAGTTTTTTCTCCTCTTTCTCCATTTTTTTCTTTTTTTACTCCCCACGTCTTGCTTCAAGGATTTTCAGAAAGTTTTCAACTCCACCTGGACTCTGGTCTTGGGAAAGTTTTTCCTGACAGCTCAGCTCTGCAGCAGCTCCACACCATCGGCTGTGATATCAGAGGAAGTCCAGCAGCTTTACGTCGTCAGCCCTAAATGAACATCACATCTTCCAGTGTACATGGCTGCAGGGCTAATGAACACCAAGTTTCAGATCCACTCTATTTGCATAAAAGCTGCTATGTAGTGCTAAACTCTCTAACATGGTACTCTGTAAAGTGTATTTAACACATCTTCAGGGTTTCTCCTGCTCAGAATGGACCTCTGGGGAGTGAGTTAAGTGTGTTACCTTTCTTAATAGAAACCTGAGCATCTTCCTGTTATCGCTGATATGTTATCACCATTTGGTGAACAAAACCCTGTTTAAAAATAGAAACATTTTTATTACAGTTTTCCTTTGGTGGAGTTTTTTTTCTGATTGATACTCAGTAGGATGTTTTCAGGAACCGACGGCGTCTTCGTTTAAGCGAGTGTTACCGGTGCCAGACCTCGGGGAAATCTGGACCAGCTTCGAGCGGCACACAGAAAGCGCCGTGGAGCCAATTCTACAAACTGTGGAGTAACAGAGAGGACGCCAAAGTCTCACAGCTCATTTATTTCTGAGCTGTGCATGCGCCGAGCCGTTAGCTATAGTCTCTCCAGTGGTTCCACAGCAGCAGGAGAGCACCATCTACTGACTTAATAAGGTACAACCTCAGTACATGAATGTATAAACGGTGTTAGAATAATGCACGGTAAACAAAAAAATACGGCGTATGTGTTTCCATAAAACTAAACATGCAGCAGTTTCCAACCTACTACACGAGCAGTCGGTCGTCACCGCTTTCATCAGACGAGCTTCACAGATGAGCTCGCTCAGACTGGAAAAAAGCTGCTTTACTAATAAAGTTTAGTCAAAGTCAAGAGGGAAAGGCGGCTGATTACGAGTCAGCAGAGTGTGACCAGCAGGGGGCAACAGCAATGGTTGCAAAAAGACTGAGAAAAATGTGCTAGTCCTCTCCTGATCTGCGACCTGAGGAAAAACGCTCCCACTGAGTTTATGGTCCAAATCTGCAGCTTCAGGTCAAATAGAATAAAAAAATAAATAAAAAAATTATTTTTGTAAATTACGGTCAATATAAGACTCAGAAAGGAGGATTATCAACGACTTGTCAATCACAAGTCATCAGCCAATGAGCCTGCAGGGTCCTCAATGAGATGCTCTCCTCGCTCTTCGCATGTGGTTTCTGGTGCGGTGGCTCCACCCATCTCTGGTACTGTGTACGTGTTACACGCCATCAGCGCTGGAAATGAGAGCCGCAGAGTGAAGCAGCTGGATGTTCAACCGGTAACCGGAACACAGATGAGCAGGTCTCTTGGATCGTACGTTTCCACCCAAGCTCGTTGCTGCAGTCAAATCGAGTCACCGTCACCACAAACTTCCTGTGTTTAGTGCTCTGTGGCTGATTTTCACCTGCTGTGCTGTCAGCTGACACTCACACAGGCTAACTAATGTAAAATCCACCCTCACAGGGGATCAGCTGGTTCTCTCTAACACTGCAGGTCTTCACCTTACAATAAAACACACTTTGAGGCGAGTGTTGTTGTCCATCATCTGTCAGGATATTTCCATTAACACACACACTCTTCACATCAGGAAATCTGCCATGTTTGTCCTCAGCAGTCATGTGATGTGCAGAGTAGACTCTTTGAAGTCCAAACAGGTGGATGAGAACGTTTGTATTCATTCATGTTTGGTGTGTGAATTTGAGCTCCCCGTCCCGTCTCCTCGGTCTCTTCCTGAGCTCTGCCATGTTTGCGTCTCTTACAGCGATCGGAGAGTCCAGTCTGCATGCACCGATGAACCAATCCATCTTTTTCTGGGACTGAACCCCTGACTCAGAGCTGCTGATCCTCATCTCAACAGCAAGCCACTCCAGCACATCCTGAAGGTCACACAGAGGAAGGGAAAAGCCTTCCACCAACAGCCAGGGTAACACCTCTTTGGTTATAGATTAAAGTAAATAAAAGGCAGAGTATCGGTCTGTGTTCAGTGAGTTTATCAAGCGTCTCAGAGGATTTGTACTCTGAGAAACGGGAGTGAAAACAGTTCATTAACGGTGAATGAGCTCCTCTCTGCTGAACCTGTCAGCTGATGGAGGTCACGCTGAGATGATTCACTGACGATGACGATGATGAGGAAAGATGAGGCTCTGATAAAGATGAAATGGTGTCGTGCAGGATGTTCAGATGAGCCTCTTTGATCCCTCAGACTCGCTGTCAGACGACTCCCCGTTAAGCTTCACATTCACACAAATCTGTCATTTCTTTGTCTTCATCAACAATAAACAAGAGGAGCCACCACATTTAGTGACTTCTGAAAGTATTCAGACTCGCTTCACTTTTTCAGCAACTTAATAAAACTGACATTTCCTCCATCACTCTACAGACAAAACACCATGATGACAAAGTGAAACCTGCTGGCTCTTTGAAAATGAAAAGCTGAACTCGGGCTCCTGAGGAAGCAGGTTTAGTGAAAACTTTGAGTTTGTTCACCCTGAGGTTGTCATGTCGGGCTGTATGGCGGGGCAGGTTTCGGACCCAATGTGCAGACTTCAAGGCATGGGAGACAGGATTAACTCAAAAGGTAGATTTATTGCAAAAGAACAAGAAAGTAAACTTACAACAGGCTGGGAATGCAGGGCATGGAAACGCGGGGTAGGACACAGAGAGGTGATAGAGTCGCTCGGATAGCCGGCGCAGAGTACTCCGGGGGCTCTGGAGCGACTGCCCTCCGGGGGGTCCTGGTCCTGGGAGCGGGGACCGGCCGGAGCCCGGCGTCTCCTGACGCGGACCTCGGCACTGGAACGGGTGGAAAGGAACGAGGAGCTGGCGCGGGCCTCGGAACTGGAACAGGTAGGGAGCTGGGCTGCAGCGGCAGCGATGGTGAGCGGGGCTGCAGCAGCGACAGAGCCGGGGAAGTGCTGAGCTGCTGCAGCAACGATGAAGAGCGGCGTTGCCGAGACCCACGCCTCCTCTTAGAAACAGGAGGAGCGGAGGCAGTAGGCTCGGGCAGGTAGCTCGTACTCCCTGGGGTAGGTGGGTGGCTGACTGACTCAATGGTAAATCCACCCACTCTGACCACAGGAGAGAAGTGAACAGGAGGGATAGGAGCCCGGAATGCCTGGCGTCCCCCAGGGCCACACCTTCCTGAGGGGGACCTCAGGGCCAGGCGTGTCCCTCTGAAAATGGGCTCGTACTCCGGTGTGAGCCATGGTTTCAGTTCAATTGTTCGATTTAATAATGAGAGAGCTACCTGCTGCCGCT
>VUQI01038386.1:0-10972 GCA_015106735.1 Paratilapia polleni | reverse complement strand
CCTGAAAACTGAAGGCTTTTCCTCCCATTCTACTTTTAAATACCCTAGGAACCAGAAGTAAGCCTGCAGTCTGAGAGCGAAGTGCTCTATTGGGATAGTATGGTACTATGAGGTCTTTAAGATATGATGGGGCCTGATTTTTCAAGACTTTGTATGTGAGGAGAAGGATTTTAAATTCAATTCTGGATTTAACTGGTAGCCAATGAAGAGAAGCTAATATGGGAGAAATATGGTCTCTCTTTCTAGTCCCTGTCAGTACTCTCGCTGCAGCATTCTGGATTAACTGAAGGCTTTTCAGGGAGCTTTTAGAGCAACCTGATAATAATGAATTACAATAGTCCAGCCTAGAAGTAATAAATGCATGAACTAGTTTTTCAGCATCACTCTGAGACAGGATGCCTCTAATTTTAGAGATATTACGCAAATGCAAGAAAGCAGTCCTACATATTTGTTTAATATGTGTGTTCATTTATGTCCAGTTCTGGTAATTTTGCTTGTAAATTTAGTTAATTGTGTAAAATTTGGATTGTGTCTTTCTGTGGTTTTGGTCCTAATTTTAGTGTTTTTGTCAAATTTTAGTGGGTTTGTTTGATAATTTGGACAAATTTCTCTTTGTGGTGATTTTGAGTGTAAATTCTTTTGGATCTAATGTTGGTGGTTTGAGGTCTTTTTATTTGTGCTGCATTGATTTGTCTCTTATTTTGGTGGTTTTGGAGCAATTTTGTGTGTCTTTGTGACATGTTTTTTTTTTTTTTTCCAGATTTTACTGTGATTCTACCCTTGTGCTTTTTAATGAGCCAGTGACCATTAAAATGAAAACGAATTTACATAATCCTTCCAAATAGCTGCCCAAAGAAGGGTCAGGAGGCATTTCAAGATGGCTACCAAGTCCAGTGATGATGTCTGTTTATGTAGCTCTTTTGCTGTGCAGAGGGTGGAGACGACAAGACAAGAAGTTCCTCATAAAACAAAAGCTTCACGTTCATGGACTTGAGTGAATACACTTTCCTGTTGTGGCTGAGAGGTGCCTTGCTCGAGGGCACCTCAGCCGGACGCTACCAGACACCTCCCCGGTAGCTCCTCTCCTTCCTGCAGCAGCACAGAGACGCAGTGAAATGTGAATAATAAGCTAGAGTAATAACTCGCCTCTGAGCGTCCCGTTTTCTTCTCAGATTGTGTTTGTTGATCGTTGCTGACGGAGCGCATCGATCACGCCATCCTCCTCACGGGCTTCATCCCACATTCAGGAGACGGATCTCATCAGACCTCCTGTCGCTGCTCCTTCTTTCTCCTAATCCTCCTCTTTCCCACTTTGTCTCCTCCTTCATCCATCCATCACTTCCTCTCCACCTCCTCCTCTTTGCCTCACAGACACTGAATATCACAGTGATTAACATTATTCAACACACAATGACTCATTTTATCTGAATTCCACTCATAATTTAATCTTTTGTGTCTGAATGCGACTTGTTCTTTATCTTAATTCTCATCTTTTCTGTGTGTGTGTGTGTGTTTTCTTAATGCAAATCAGCTCCCTGCTGCTGTGTGTCAGAGAATAAGAGTGAGTGCACATCATCATTCAAATCATATTTTAAATTCAAATCATTGTGTGTGTGTGTGTGTGTGTCACTATCTCAGTTCTAATCAGATTACAAACCTTTGTGTGTGTGTGTGTGTTCACAGCAGCTGCTTTTGCTGAAGGGTCACCTTGAGCTGAAGATGTGAAAGACAGAAACCACCGGCGAGCAGAAGCGTCCTCGCTGGGAGAAACGACACAAACAGCAGTAATTATCCTCTCAGCAAGAATTTAGGAAAAAAATCAGCATTAAGAGAAAACACACACAGTTGTGTTCGACACAATCAAGATTCAAATTACAGCCCCCACAGTCTGTGTGATGCTTTTGTGTCTAACACTTGTTGTGTTATACCTATATGTGGTTACACCTAATTTTTTTGGTTGTCTTATTTGTAAATTTAATTAATTGCGTCACATTTTGGTCATTTTGTGGGTCTAGTTTTAGTAGTTTTGTCGGTTTCTCGGGTGGTTTTAGGTCACATCTCTGCAGTTTTCTGTCAGACGTTTGGTTTGGTTATAATTTTTCTTGGTTTCGCATCTGATGTCTTGTTGTGTTCTGTCTCTTTGTGATAGTTTGGCATCTAATTTCTGGTGGTTTGTGCCTAAATGTTATCGTTTCTGTGTGGTTAATTTGTCTTTGTGGTGGTGTGAGTCTAATTTTGATAGTTCTGCCTCAGATGTTGGTGGTCTGGGATCAAATTTTGGTTCTTTTCTGTCTCTTTCTGGAGTTTTTAATGTTTGGTGGTTTGTGCCAAAATGTTGCTGTTTTTGTCTCCTTTTGGTTGCTTTCTGTCTCTTTGTGGTGGTTTTGTGTCTGATTTTGATGGTTTTGGATCAAATGCTGGTGCTTTGGTGTCTAATTTTGGTCGTTTTCTCTTTCTGTGTTAATTTGTGTCTGATTTTGGTTGTTTTGTGTCTTTTTGTCATGGTTTTGTGTCCAGTTCTGGTTGGTTTTCTTCTGTGTGAGATATTGTGCAGCTGAATACCAGTGGCCTTATCACCGTTTAAGCTCCTGGGTCTGTTCAGTAACTCACTAATGACTGCAGAAACCACCAGCATCTGCTGTTGATCACAGAGATGCCCGCACTATAGCATGAAAAACACAACAGCACTATAATTATCCTCTCAGCTGAAATTTGGAAAATAAAGCCATTATTCAACTAATGATCCCATAAAAACATTAATGGTTTCTGTGGTGACAGTTTCCTGTCATTACACAAACCATTAATGTTTTTTATAGCTCTTTAAATACGACAAGATAAAATTCAGGAAGACAGATAAATCAGGAGAGCATAAATGAAAAAAAATAGGAGAATAAAAAATGCCGTTTCAGCCTGAGATATGAATAAATATAAATCCCTTAACTAAAGACTCATGGATCCTCTTCCACCTGAGTTCAGGTGTTATATTCCCTTGGACGGACACACTAACATGATATGCAGGTACCAGCTGGATATCAGTCAATTTATGCTCAATGACAATGTCGTCCCCAAAAGGAAGTGGAGTCCCCACAGTGTGCAAAACAGATATACTGTGAGTCCCCACAATGTGAGTAATACAAGTGTGCACACACACACACACACACACACAAATCAATAAACCACATTTCACACATAAAGACTCACAAACGCAATGCAACACATCCTCTCTCTCCTGTCACATTAAACCTGCTGACTTCTCCTTTCTCCTCTCAGGGTCAGAGGCGTCATTATGATTCAGCAGATTCATTTCCAGCTGTAATGTCATGTGATCATTGTTTCACTTATTGATCAATCTGTCTGTGGCTTTTTTTCTCTTCAAATAATTTGACTAATTGGCCAGTAAGGCATCAAAAATGGTGATAAATACCCCAACTTATAGCTTGTGGGAAAAAAGGGTTAAAAAAATACCCAGCCACTGTCTCCACAGGCTCGTACCAGGAGTCAAACCACTGACCTGTCAGTTGAAAAGCCTAAGCCTCAGTCACCAGTGGGACTGGAGTCAGTGATAGTTAACCACGGGAATATTTCGACAGTGTGTATAAAACATTGTGACCAAGTGCTTTTTAGTGCCTAACCCTAACCAGTGAGTGGAAGTGAAACTAAAAACTGAGGGACAAAGACAAACTAATTACAAAACACAAACGTCCCAACGGGATGTGAACCACAGTCTCCTGTAATTTTGCCTCTGTACAGCACCACAGTGGATTTTAAATCAAACCATCAAGATGTGATTGAAGTGCCGATTTTTAGCTTTAATTCAAGGGGTTTAACAAAAATATTGCATTAGCTGTTTAGGAATTACAGCCATTTTTATACATAGTGCTCTTTGCAAAGGCTCAAAAGCAATTGGACAATTGACTGACAAGGAGTTTCATGGCCAGGTAAGGCCTGGCAGAGCATTTCAAACACAGCATTTGGTGATGTCCACTTCAGGCAGTCACTGACTGCAAAGGATTTTCACCCAAGTATTAAAAACAATATTTAAAATTACGTTAGTTTGTCCAGTTACTTTTGAAACTTGTACACGTGAAACATGGCAGTTATTTCTCATCGGCCTGGTCAGCCCAGGCCACAGTGGCAGAGCGCCAACGCTACAGGACACTTTGCAACCTGACAAAGCTGTGACGTGTCGGAATGAGAACACGTTGGCGTGACACGAAATGAAATGCAAAAAGGTTCAAATGTACTGACACAATATGCAAAATGGTCCTGAAGGTGGTGTGCTATGATTGGGTAATACAATCACCATCCAGTGATGCAAAGATTTAAAGCTGTCAGCTGTCTGCTCTCATAAAGAAGACAGGAAATGATTCAGGTAATGTGTTGTATAGTGTGCACAGTGGCGGGGGCGGGGTCAGCTCTTTTAGCCTCAGCAGTTAATTAACGAGAGGAAATGTCTCTTTGGTGGAACTGCTAACTCAGGAAACACAACTGCAAAGTGTTTCTGTATGACATTTAAAAAGCAAAATCTTAAGTTAGAAAGTTTCAGCTCTGAAACAAATATTGTGCAGTTCAAGCAGAAAGTTGTGGAAAAGAATGCACCCTGTTAGTTTAGCTTCAGAGTCTTTCAGAGTCTTTTGTCTGTCTTTTTCTGATCCTGCAGCTCTTTCTGAGCTTCACGCTTTTTTACTGCGAGCAGCCAAGAGGTTAAAAGTTAAATGGAGGCAATAATAGAACTTTCACGTCCTTTTATTAATCAGAAAGGGCTCAATAAAACAGATCACATGTGAAAAAGTGAAGTTTTATTCCTCTGCTCTGAATGACCTGAGTTTGCCTCTCGCAGCCTGCAGCTCTGCTGTAATAAATCCGACATTAAATCTCTTTTTACAGTCTCATTTGTCTTCCTGTAAATGCACCGCGAGGCTTTCGCTGACTCGCCCAGAGTTTGGTGATTTAACAGTTGACACCTATTAGCGGTGGCAGCGTGCGGGGAGGGCACTGAGCTCAGGCAGATCTGAACCTTTGACCTCTGGCTGTCAGGCTGTGGCCCGACCGATGGGACTGAACGCCACACATCCACCAGAGCCATCCTGAGGTTACAGCTCGTCGTCCCTCTGAGACACGCTTAAAGTACTGTTAACATTTCTGCTGCGAGCCTGAAATCCCTGCAGGGCTGCTGTGATGCTGAGTGGTTGGACTTTTCCCAGAAGTCTCTAAGGCAAAGATAATGGAGGGATGCAGGGCGTTAAAGGAGCAGAGATCAGTGAGAGGTCAGAGACTGAAAATGAGAAAAGAAGCTGCAAAAATACCAACCACTAACTTCTTAAACACCTCATTATAATTAAGTTCATTTAGTTCAAATGGCTGATACAGAACTGAGTACACACATATGTGCTGCAACATGTCACCTGCTGTCATTTTAACATGGGAGTCTGTGGAGACTGACTCACTTTTGGAGCTTCAGGTGGCCATTAGAGGACCTGCAGGTTTTGGCACTTTGCCCCAGAATTTGCTGCTTGTCGCCATCTTAGCTTGACCGTGAAAGGGAAGGGGCATCCAACCAAACACGCTGGCTAACAGCAATACATTTTTAACGAGGTTTAAAGCTTCATGTGCACTTGTTTGGTGTTTGTGCACCAGAATTTAGTATAAGATGAGTTGTTAGAAGCTTGGTAAGTCGGTGCTTATAATTTAAAACACCAACAAAGTCCACGTACTGAGGCACTTTCTTTCATGTGATTCTTTTTCTTTAGGTTTGGTTTTCACGGTTTGGTTCAGGTTTTTGGCCCTTTGTTAGTTTTAGTTTGAAATCGTACCTTTCTTTACCTTTAACACAAACACAATGTGTTTCTCAAAGTACTTTGTACACCATCCATCCACCCCGACCTCCTCCTGCAGACTCACATCCAGCTGTTGCCCTGCCAGTGTACACAGCTGTGTAAATGAAAACTGAACAGCCTAGTTCAAAGCTCAGAGTTGTATTTTTGGCCATTAAGCTATGGGATGTATCACACAGAAGGGACAAACCCCACATGCTAAAACTAGGGTGTTTTTTAAGTGGTGTTTTTTTTTTTTTTGGAGGGGGTGCAATTTGGAGCCTAATCTGGACTTTTTGGATTATGATGAAGACAGTTTGGGGCCAAGGAGCTGTCCATGCCTGACAACCATGTGACAGCAGTTTTAGCTGCGTTTGGCTAATCCTTGTGACTCCAACTGTCATTTCAGCAAGTCTTCATCCTGTCAGCTTGTCAACTCACCATCAGAGCCATATGGATCCTCTCTGCTGCCAGGTTCAGCCCAGGGTTAGGAGGCTAGTAAAAGGAATTTAAAGGCTTTAAGACGGCGCTAAGCTGCCTGGAGCCAGGAACTTAACGGTACTTAGTTTCCTAAATATTTACCCCTCATTTAATTCACATAAATGCCCTCTCTGCCCTCGGTCGCCCTCTTATCTCCCCCTCTCTGTCAGGTATTCCTCTCTTATCTTTCTTCCGGTTTATCCTTCATCTCCCTCCTCAGGTGTTCCTCCTGCTATCAGTTGTTGTCTTCTCTCCACATTTTAACCTCTGTGAATCCATCTTTGTCGTTTCTCTTCTTTTTTAGTAGCAGAATCAAAAACGCTTTATTATCATGACCAGCAGCAGCAGCAGAAGCACTCAGTAAAAACCTGAGGTATTTTCCTGTAAATACCGCAGCCCTCTCCTCTCAGCTCATGAAACCTTTTCCATTTGCTCGTCTAAACACTTTGTGATGCTGCATTTTATCTCTCAGACATGACGGTGTTCATTTCACCGTAATGTTCCAGCTTGTTTGGGTTTAACAAAAGAAGAAGAGGAAGTTTTAGATTTAATATTTATGTTCATGACAGGTGGCATCCACTTATGTTCAGTTCATATAAAGACCTGCAACTAACAGTTAGTGTAACTACTAATTCATCTACAGCACCTAACAGATTCATTAAACCACCCCCCAGTGTAAGGTTCATGCCACAGCTGCCCTAAATTAACAGTATCGGTAATTACCAAAATCATTTTTTATGTTTCTGTGATGGTTAATCCACCAGTATGCACAAGCTCTTTAATCCAAATATTTTTAATGCTAAAATATAATTATTGTTGTTATCTATGAATTTCTGAATTTATTGTTTTACAAAAAAGCAGAAAAAAAATATTAAAGCACATTATTAGTTTTTGATTAAGATGCCAAATTCCAGTTATTTACTTGCATTCCTGGACAGAAATACCAGTTTTAGTGGTTGAATGTTCTCCTTGATTGATTTCTGACTTCTCAGAGAAGTCCAGAGTGTCGGCTCAAATTTGGGTATAAAAACATGAATTCAGTTTGAAATTCCTCACTGCTGTTCAACATGGGAAAACATGGAGAACTCAGTGAAAAGGAAAGAGTCACATTAAAGTACTTCATGATGCTGGATGGGCTTTCTGTTTTTTATGACACGTCGTCTAATTCATTAGTTAAGCACTGTATATGTCAACACCATGAATATTTTTTAAAAAGAATCACTAGACAAAAATTCAGAAGCATAATAAAAAATTAAGAGATAAAAAGTTAAAAGTCCAGAGTTAAAAAAATGAAGACAAAAAAGTCCAAATAATCAAAAGAAAATAGAAATTCTGACATAAAAATCTTAACAACATAAATAAATAAGTAAACACATATTAAATAACACATAGACAGTATAAAAGATGGGCGGAGCTACCATGACATCACCCACTGGTTTCTGATGAGCGTTTCCGCAGTCGCCATCTTAGTTGCAAGAAACCGGAGGTAACAAGAAGGGGCGGGTCTGGCTGTGAAACCACTTAATCATTGGCTAATGGCTTGTGATTGACAAGTTGTTAGCCAGTGAGCGAGTGGAAAATAACAGGGCTAATTCTCCTGTTTGACACATGATATGACCGAGATTTACAAAATAGAAAAAAGTTTTTAATCAGTATGACCCAAAATGAGTGACTAAGACAATGAACTCAGCAGCAAAGTGTTTCCAGAGTTTAAGACAGAAAGCCGGAAGTCTTTCTGCAAGAACAGCTATCGCCATCTGGTGGCCTTCAGATAGAATGCAGGTTTTTAGGCACTTCAGCTTTGGCTTCATTTTTCTGACCTGGAACCTACGTCCATCTTTTTTACTGTCTATGGTAAAGCATCATCATTATGAAATAATTTAAAAGAATTATGATGTAAAGTCAAACATCAAAAATCTAAATCGTCACATAAAAAGACAAAAATATTTTTAAAAATAAGAGTTTAAAAAAAATCTCAATTTCAAGATACTACCTCAACATTATGAAATAATTTTAAAATTAAAAATTATAAGATAAAATGTCTTAACTATGGGATAAAGTCAAAATCACAAATAACAAATTAATAAAAAAAATAAAATTATTAAATAAAAAGTCTTATTTTTAACTGGTGTAAATGAACCAGCACTGAAATGTGTTATATTAGAAAGTACTACCAATTATTAGAAATAACTGGTAGTACTTGTGTTGTTTATTTCAAAATTTGGTGTGACTACAAGGATCTGTGATTGTGTTCTGTTGTGTCGCTGATGCTGATTTTCAAACTCTAAATGAGAGACGGGCTCGTTAAATTTGGCTGCACAGAGTCCGATCGTCACAGATGGAAGCTTCAATTTAACACCGGCTTTTTAAAGGCTTATGACAAAGATTTGAGTCTTTAAGCTTTGAGCTCGAGGGACGGACAGAAGGATGGAGGGAATTAAGAGGAGGAAGAGAAGTGAGCAACACAAACAATACAATAATACATGAAAAAAAGGAAACACAAGAAGAGGAAAACAGGAATTAAAAAAGAAAAATCGAGAAAATCTCAAGAAATCTCAATCTATTACATAAGAAGGGAAATAGAGAGGGATAAAAGAATAGATGAAGAGAAATGGTGAGAGATTAAATGAAGAAATAAAATATGGCAAAGACATAAATGTAGATAAATGGGATCAGAGAGCAGAGAGAACATGGCTGAAGAGTGGCGAGGAAGGTAAAGTGATTGAGAGTTGGATCAATGGATGGACAGATAGTTCAGGAGATCGATGGATAGATGGATGAACAGATGGATGAAGGCACACAGAGGCAGACAGAAAGACGAATGGTTGAACGAGGAGATAAATCACTCAGATGAATTCAAGAACGATCCGTCCAAAAAATTAGTTTTTAAAATGTCACCGAGCCGATTTGTCTCCCTCCATCCATCCACCACCGCTGACTCACTGTCTGTCTCCACAACCCTCCATCTGTTCATCCATCCATCTGGACATCTTTCCACTGCTAAAGCTCCAACAATTAGTCAGATTCTTCACAACGAAACACTGCAAACTTTAAAGGAAGACACAGATTCCACCTTCCTGGATCTGCTCTGTCTGAGGCTGTTTGGATAAAAGTCAGCTCCACTCTGTGTGCGAGCTAGCATCAACCAAATCGGTGCTGAGTCATCCACAGACTGTCCTGCTCTCTCATGCTGCTCTGTTGTATGTTCTGTATGTCATGTATGTTTTCTAACAGCTGAGAGAGCAGCGTATATCCTGTATACCTGAGTATCAGTATAATGACAACAAAGCTGACTTACAGCTAGCTGGCTAACCACCCCCATGGTAGCTGTTAATGTAGACAGTAAATGTTAGTTATACATCTTTGCTTTGGCCCGTTGATTTACTGATGGATAAAATCAACATTATTTGATATTATAAGTTAGTATCATGAATCACATTAGCTGCTGAAGTTATTTGATAAGCTGGCTAACTAGCATTTGCACTTACAGTTTTGCTGGCAATACTGTTAGCAAGAAAGATACAGTTAGCCAGCTAGCTGTAACTTAGCCACGCAGTGTCAGAATTTGCAAAGTAGCAGACTCAAAATGCTAGTGATGGCAAAATTGAAAAAGTGATTTGGTACGTACCGAAACCTATGTGTAACTTTTGATTCGAAGCATTGTTCCGAGGTCTGTATTGAGAGGAGAATGTCACGTGACTGTTCCATGTCACGTTCCATTACGTCACTGTTTCGAAACGTCACAGTTGTTTTGCCCCACTTCAGAATTGAAATTCAGTGAAACACAAGAGAATACACGGTTATCTTGTTATCTTGTTTCCAAAATGAAATAATAAATGAAATACTACAATTACACAAAATGAAAATACATATATACTTTATATGTGGACCCAACACGTCGCTATATTCCCTCATCTGTTCCAGATGAGAAAAGATCTATTCTTTTTCCGAATCAATTGTTCCAAATGATTCGATCTTTCGAACGTTCCATTTCTGCCATCACTACAAAATGCAGACTTGAAGACTGACAGGAGTAGAGATGGAGAAATTATACCGAAGCTTCAAAGCTTGTGTCAGTCGCCCTGAAGCGTAGTGATTCGAAACACTTTGTCGGACCTTGTATCAAAACACCACTGTCACGTGACCAATGACGTTTGAAGCTTCAAACGTCATCAGTGCTTCACAACTCATTTTGTTAGTTTGACAGCTTTGACTTGTTGGCGCTAAACTATTCACAATCCAGCATTCAACAAGACAAGACGTTTGGGTGTTCATCCAAACCCCATCATCAGCTGTAAAGCTGCAGCGAGAAGTATCTCTGGTATCTCGTTTTTCTTTTGTTCTTAGTCCAGTGTTTTTAAGTAAAACTTGTTTTCAATGCTTTCTAAATCCTGGATATTTGAAATGAACACACACAGACATTTGACTCATGGTATTCTATCATATTTTATATTAAGTTTAATCTGGAATGTGTTTTGAGAGTGATGTTGGTGTGTCTGCATATTTATTAATGTCTTTTTACCATTTTATTACCAACTATTTTATTCAGAGATGACACTGAAGACTAGGAGACTTTGACATTGTACCAGAAGTACAACTAACAACAAATAATTTCAGTGTATAATGATGCTGTATTCATTATATAGTATTGATGAACCAGAACATTAGTAGATTAAAGT
>VUQI01038380.1:0-16541 GCA_015106735.1 Paratilapia polleni | reverse complement strand
CAGTTGTGGTCAGAAGTTTACGTACACTCATCGTGGGCATGAATGTCATGGTAATTTTGGGCTTTTAATGATTTCTTTGTACTGTTCTTTTTCCAGGGTGGAAATGACTTTTAATGGCTTAAAAATAGAATTGGGTGCACAAGTTTGAATTTATTTTGGATTTTGTGTAATTCACACAGTCAAGATTATACATACAGGCTCAAATATATACATATGTTCACTTAAATCTTTTAATAAGTAGAACTGAAGGTTCTACAGTTTCTTTTAACTTAACAAAGCCAAGGCCTATTAATATCTCTTTAGTGATCATGGTTGACTACAACTGGTAGTTTCTCTTTGGCAACATAAAAAGGATTTGTTTGACAGCACTCATTGGATTGCCCAATACTAAGAACAATGGGAAAGTCCAGGGAACTCAGTAAAGATCTAAGAAGGAGAACTGTAGATTTATACAAGTTGGGAAGGTCTCTTGGAGCTATTTCTGAACAACTGCAGCATCCAAGATCATCAGTTCAAACAAATGTATGTAAGTACAAGTTATTTGGATGTGTCACCACTTTGCCAAGGTCTGGAAGACCCAAACTGTCACCATGAGATGAGAGGAAATTGGTTAGGATATTCAGGAACAACCTAGGAACCACCAAGGCTCAACCCTTCCATGAACAGGAAACTGCTGGAACACCAGTGTCACTGTCCACAGTGAAGCGAGTTTTACATCACCATGGACTGAGAGGGTGCCAACCAAGAAAGAAGCCCCTGCTACAAAATCAACACCTTCAAGCTCAACTGAAATTTGCAGCACCCCACATGGACAAGTCAAATGCCTTCTGGAGAAAAGATAAGACACAGATTGAGTTATGAGGCCACAATGGCAGGCATGGAATGGTTAAAGCAGGCTAACATTAAGTTCTGGAATGGCCTAACCAAAGCCCCAGCCTCAACCCTATTGAAAATATGTGGACTATGCTCAAAAGCTGTGCCAGGAAACCAACCAATTTAAATGAACTCTTCTAATTCTATCAAGAAGAGTGGTCTAATATCTAGCCAGCATTATGCCAGAAGGTTGCCAATGGCTACCAAAAGTACCTCTTCGAGGTGCAACTTGCTAAGGGACATTTAACCAAATATTAGTGGGGTGTATATATATATATTTGAGCAGGTATGTATAATTTTGACCCTGTGTGGATTAGAGAATGTCCAAAATAGATTCAAAGTCATGCACCCAATTCTTGTTTTTTAAAGTCATTAAAGGTGTATGCTGTGCAATCAATCCACCCTGGTAAAAGAACAGTTCAAAGAAATTATTAAAAGCCCAAAATTACCATGACATTCATGCCCATGATGACTGTATGTAAACATCTGACCACAACTGTACCCCACTTTCTTAATGAGTAATTTCTACAGAGATTGTCTCATGAATATGCATAATCTCTAGGCAGGGGACCTCTTTTTTGTACCAGAAGTTTTCTTCTTTCCATTAGTAGTGCACTTGTAGTTCCAGTTCTACTGACTAGTCATATTTGAGCAGGCTTTGGGTGCATGTAGATAAATAGTGCCTGTGCAGAGCAAAAGGGGGTTTGCATTTGTGATCTGAAAACAAATGGCTATCGTCTAAAAATGATTTAGACAAACAGATGCCACAAAACTTTGCTACACAGGAAGCCCTGGAAAATTTAGTCAACAGACTAACCAATGGATTCCCAGACTACATACTAAGTAGCTCTGTGACAGTGGAATCATGGCATCAGACCAAAATTGCAAAAGTCATGTTGCTAATTTCTATGTTAAATTGTGGTTAGACTGAATGAGTTTTACAGGGTAGTGCATTGCACTTTAAAACCATTTGTGGAATCTTGATGAGTTTTAACCAAAACACAATCATCCAGACCAAAAGTGATCAGAAGGTCAATCCAGGTGATCAGAATATATATTTGTTCTCTGAGAGATAGAAACAGAACTTTATACAGATACAGAAATTGATAAATAACGAATGCAGGAGTCCAATCAGCAAAAGTAAAAGTACTGTCAAGAGAAGGTCTTGGAGGATGAATAGCAGAATCTAAATCACTTCTTGGGAGCAAAGAAAGGCCAAATGCTTGTAGAGGGCTAAGAGATAGTACAAGTATTTCACTGTGTTCACTGTGGATCATGGGATGAAATCCTATTTTTTTTTTTTTTTGACAGTAAGATAAGGGTGTAGTTAAGGAGAGAAACATATTATATATACATTTAAACTTTGTTTATACATTTAAACTTTGCCAGCTTACTTACTTACTAGTGAAATATGTACCAAATTGCATAATTTTCCAGGGCAGAAATTGGACAAAGGCAAGATCAGTATTTTTATTTCATTCTTTTGGCATATTACTACCAAAGGTTTTTACTGTGGGAATTTTGGAAGTTTCTTTTTATCACTTTATAAATCAGAAAATACTGTCAGCAACCAGACAAAAAACAACAAAAAAACAACAAAAAAAACAAACAATAATTGGCTGAGCTTTCAGGAAAATAATGTTCTATAAATCAGGCTCTAAATCGGGCTCTCAATGAACAAACCCATCTGTAAAACCTTCAGAATAGAGAAAGAGAAGAGCAAACTTGGAACGTTTAGTCTTACTGTTGTAAAATTATGTATTTTAACTAAAACAGTTTTTTCCTAACTTTAACCAAGTAGTTTTGGTCCCTACCTAACCAAACAGAGAATGAGAATTACACTTAAAAATGGCCCCAGACATGACACAAACAGTCTCCCAGTCAAAGGTCAAGTGTGTTTGTGCCACCTTCACCCCAGTTTCCTTTATTCAGTCCTTTAAATTGAAATGCTTCAATGTGTCATTTCAGAAGCACTTACATGGGTTATTTCAGATGGTATGAATAATGAGTATGATTGATTAGTTGAAGGAGTTGTTGCTTTTATCATTAGGTCCATGTATTACATGTTCATTTTTCCAGTAGAAGGGTCTGTGAATAGGTGCACCTCAAGGCTTCTTCCATTTGTTCTGTCTAATAGGCTGAGTAAGAGGCCAGATGCTTCTGTAAGTTCTGTATTGTGTTATACTTTATGCTATACTAGTAATAATTACTTACTTAATTTTCTCTAAATTATATTTCTCAGAAAAGAAAGTAATGGGGTTTGCTGGTTTGGTTCAGTAATTCTAAATTCACATCAATAAACAATTTGTCTACTGACCAATAATAATATTATTCATACAGAAGTTATATGTCCAGCATATCGAGAAAATCAAGATAACACTTCAGTGTGTAGTCCACAGATATTAGTTCTCAATAATCCAAATTAAAATTGTATTACAAACATGTTCAGCAGGTCAATATTTCATTGAGGTTGGCTGATCTTGTTATTTGTGTAAGTTATAAAGGAATTATTCTCACAGTCACAGTCCAGGACATGTCTTAGGACTGGGGTTCTATTTAAGTGTACATTAGTGAAACAAAATGGGACAAGATTTAACATACTGGAGATGTTGGCATTTTATTAGACATCTTATGTAAGTGCTGACATCCACCTCTTGTAAAATATCATGACCTAATTGATGAGTACTACAGTGGGAAGCCATCTAACTTTAGCTCTGGTACATTCTTGAATGTCACAAAATTATGAAATACATTGAGTCATTTGTGATAATCTAAAGAAAATAATTAAATGCACAGCCAGGTTAGGTGCAGAATGAGCTGTTTATGGAGCTTCCACTATTCTCACACCAAAGATCTGAGAACACCAGGGACCATCAGGCACTTTAATCTTTATTTTCATACACCCTCAGGCAAAGTCTTTGGGTTTTCTGGATAACCTACAGGGCATCTTTTTTATATACTGGCAATGTGCAGAGTGCCCTTATTAAAAAGGAAACCAAAAACTGAGGACCTCGGCCACCTCCCCCATTACCCCAAGAAAAAAAAAAAACTTGCAAAGTGTCATAAGTTGCAGGATGAGGACCCAAATGCAGACTCCAAGGCAGACTGAGTACCAAAAAACAATCAAAAACAAAAACAATTATTTTGGTTGATTCAAAGTACAACAAAAACACAAGAGCCCACAGGCAAAAGGCAAACTGAATCCGAAGCAGGCAGGGAACACACATAGAGGGAAAACAGATACTGCAACAAAGACTGAGAGGAAGACAGTACTATTTATATACACAGGGTGATTAAGGAGGTGGAGAAAGCCGAGGCAAACTAGACACAGGTGTAGACAATCACAAAAAAGAGCTAGGGGAGGAAGTAAAACTAAGCTCAAGGCACAGGAGACAACTAACTACCAAAGTAAAACAGGAACTAACTCAAAGGATAACTACGAAACAGAGAAAAATTATTTTGAACAAAAGGAACATTGAGGAAGCTAAGCACAAACAGACTACAGAAACAGTAACTAGAAATCAAATACAACAGGAACTAAAAAGCTCAAAATACAAGTGTTAAAAACCGCAAGCAAATAAACAAAAACAAACTAAGAACATATAGACTCACAATGAAACCAAACAGAAAACACCTGAAGATGACAAAGACCTCAAAACTCCAAAGAATACACACTTAAACAACATACACAAGGACACAGGAAAGATTAGAATAAGAAACACTAAGCACAAATGAACTCAAAACTGAAAATGAAACACAAAGAAACACACAAAAATGTGTATGTGTGGCTTTTTTTTAATTTTATTTCAAAGGCATTCAACTATTGTTTTGGGGGTTTTTTTGTTTTGTTTTTGTTTTTTTTGTTTGTTTGTTTGTTTTGGGGGGGGGGGTGTAATCCAACTGTCTTCTCTGAATCCTAAATTTTAATTCAGAGAAATTTACATTAATTGCTCTCTTTTCATTAACTGTATAGTGCATCATGCTGTAGCCAGTGTTGGTATTACCTGTGTTCAATAACCTGCCACTGGAATTTCATTTTGGGTTAATTTTTGGAGCAGTTCTAACTGACCCTGCGTCCTCTCAGACCTCCTTTAAAGGTACAGTGCATAAAATCTCACCACTAGATGTCAGTAGATTGCAGATTGCAGTCAATTGTAACGTGTTTTTGAGGATATCCTGAACTTTTCGGTCGGTAAGCGCTGCTGTTTTTGCGGCTGTAGCCAGTGTTAGTAAAACTTTCTTTGAAGTGCACTTAGCGAATAAACTCTCATACAATGTGAGCATATAGTCAAACTGTTTATCAGAGGGAAAGTGTGAGTTTAGGACACTCAAGCCTAAAGTTAGCTGGCATAATGTTAGCTTATAACCAGCTGTTGTTGTTGTTTAGTAGGCTCACTGTCAGCTGTCTGGAGACGGGAGGGTCGCATGTCTAATCTGCTGTAATTGTGACAATATCGAGAATAACTTAGCATGTTTATGCACGTTTTCGTGTGTTAGAGCCCTGACTTCAGTTCAGGAGATGAGGCTTGATGTGAGGAGGAAGAGGATGACATTTTATCCCGATGCCAGTCGCATAGTCTCTTTCCTTCTTTGTTTTTGCTTGTTTGGTGAAGGTGACCCCTTCTCAGATGATAAAACATAGATATGATCCTTCATATCTTGAGTCTGAAGGTGCAGGCATGAAGTAAAATTTGCCTCCACGGTATGCAAATGCCTACGAGTCCTCTTCTCCTCCACCTTTTACTACATATGTGTCCGGTCTATAGCCACATACGTAAAACACGATTATGTGCAACGGCGATGTCCATCTCAGCTACTGTATTCAAGATGGCAGGGCAACATGGTGGCTTCTACAAACCGGCGCCCGCTCCTGTGGATTTTTAATGGATTAATTCTAAGTTTATGAGAATGCATCACGTAATTACAAACTAATCAATGTATATTTATGAGTACAATATTCTTTTTTCTATTAAATAACCTAACAAAAATGGCTTACTGTACCTTTAAGAAATTTTTTTTTTTATCCATGTTCAGAATCAGAATACTTTATTAATCACAGAGAGGAAATTGCTTTGTTACAGACATTCAGTTAAAATATAAATGTGGAAGACAGAAAATACAAAGATAGAAAAATATATAAACCCTATATGTAAAAATAAGGTGCTCCATTATTAGGCAATATGCTAAAATAATTAGTCCAAAAGTCCAAAGTTAGTTCAAAGTTAAACAATACTATGTGCAATATATACAATATAAGATATTGCAAGTGAAATAGTCCAGGTGTCACAGGGAGGAGATGTAAAGTTTGATGGCAAAAGGTAGGAATGATTTCCTATGGCATTCTGTGGCGCATCTTGGTGGAATGAGTCTTTTGCTGAACAGCTGATATCCCTGTGCAGTTTTGAAATGGAGAGGGTGTGAAGGACTGTCCAGTATTGTCCATAACTTGGATAGCATCCTCCTTTCTGTGATTGCCGACTGAGAGTCAGGCTCCACACCCACGTTACTGGCTTTGCAGATCAGTTTGTTGAGTCTGTTGGTGTCTGCTACCCTCAGTCTGCTGCCCCAGCACACCACAGCATAGAGGACGGTACTGGCCACCACAGACTCATAGAACATCCTGAGCATTGTCCAGCAGATATTAAAGGACCTAAGCTGCCCTTCTTGTAGAGGACTTCTGTATTTTCAGTGAAGTCCAGTTTATTGTCAGTGTGAACACCAATGTATTTGTAATCCTCCAGTGTCTCCACATACCAAAGAATCTACATACCATGTTATTTCTCTTATTTCTTTGTATAAAAATGTTTTGTTTTGTTTTTAAAAATGACAAAAATTGCAGTGTACTTTGCAGTGTAATTTCCTGTTGAAAACAAGGCTGCATATCTTCATCTGTCTTACTGTCTGTCTAATTTAAACTATCTTCAGAATCTACCACTCAAACACAGAAAACAGTTGACATCCTTGTGCAGTTTTGAAATGGCAAAATGGAGGCACAATAGTATCAAGCAGTCTGAGTGTGACTCCATCCTTACACAGCAATCTCCCTTCACCAAATCCCTGCAGCACAATTCAATTCCATATCACCGCAGGCCAGGGCACCCAGGACGTAATCTGACAGCCATGAAAGGTTGGCAGGGCAATAACCATGAGGATACTCTTCCAAGTCCATGAAATAAAGATAACCCTTTATATGTAGGTTGACATTACTTATGCAATTAAAAAACAAAACAAACAAACAAATCAAAACAACAAAAAACAACAACAATATTTTGCTTTAAAACAAATTATTTTACTGTAAACCAATTGATGATCTATGCTAAATTACAAAACAAGTAGTTTAGTAATACCAAAGTAATACAATGAAACAGTGAAATATAAAATTAGCATTGAAAAAAATTGAAAGTGTTTTTGAGATGTGAGACTACACCTCCTTTGCTAACTGGACCTCCTCAGGCAGGGCTTTCCTGGAAGTGCTCACTGTCACATCTCACTTACCTCGGGTGTTTCCTCTTGACTAAACTCGCCAGGAGCCACCCTCAGGACTTGTGCCTGTGAATGAAGTCATAATATAACTGGAAGCCATAACATGCACTGACTTAAAACCTTAAAATTAGAATGTAAAATGCACACCTATTGACTGTCAGTGGGATAAATTGTTTATAATATGATTAAAATAATAATGTCTAAATTTTGTTATAATTCTCCTATTAATATAAATTCTGTCTTAGTTTGCTGTAAAAAAATATGTAATTTATTGCTTTAAAAGTTTTATTCCTAGAAAAAAGTTTATTCTAAATTCTACACATGATTTATTAAAGTTTATTAAAACTGAACTTGGCTGACTTTGAGCAGCAGTGACCAGCATGCAGCAACCAGTCACTGATACAACAATGAATCCTTTTATATGGTATGTTATTCTTGCATACTAGGTTTTTGGCAATAATATGTATTATAATTACAAATTAATTTTAATGGGATTTATATTAAGAGAGTAAATTTTGTTTTATGAGTTTTACCGACCACTTACTGTAATCCCCGATGTCACAGAGCAAATATTTATTGCTCACAATGCACACTAATACATACACTGACTAATTAGTGATTAAATACAGCTTATTTTTGTTAAATCTCTATATGAGTCAGCGGGGAATTCCAAAATAATTACTATCCAATGAATAAATGAGTGTTCTGAAAATGTAATGCCTTTTAAAGGGAACTACGTTTTTTTAAACAGCCTTCCCATTGCAGTAGGGTGAATATCTTAGGGATTTTCACATCACTCCAGGAGATGATTTTGAGAAAATCAGAAATATTTCAAGCATTTAAGTGTCTCTGGTAGTCTTTCCTACCAGGATCTTCCCATGAGAAAGCTGCCCAAGGCCTAATAAGATAGGAAAAGTTATCAAGTTTGAGATTAAAGAATGAATATTTCATGTATGCCTTCAAACTTAAAATTCCTGCCTGACCTTATTTTAAATGATGTCATGGCATCATTGATGACAGAGAGCTTGTGCAAGAAAGGTGTTAAATTAAATTCTTTCTCCTCCCTTCCTCTTTTTAATTTCATTTTTGACCTTTGGCGCTATTTGTACTGTTAATTGTACCCCTTCCCCACATAACTTACCTTCTCTATGCAAGACAAAGACACTCAACCAAAAACATGTTCCTTGTCCACATAAAGTAAGTGACCCCTTCTATCAATGAAGTGTAAGATTATTAATACAAGTCATACTTGAGTTCCAAAAATAGGTAATTTGTTCCAAAAATGACTGTGTTCAGTTTGCCACAGTTTACCGTGACTATGTTTACAGCCACAGCAACTCTGCAGGCTATAGTTACATCAGCGGGCTAACATGTTTATTAGGAATAATGTTTACTGTGCTGATTTTCACAGTTTAACTGTTAAAAAGGTTTAAATTTGCTTGTTATCACTAAACATAAAGCAGATGGGAGTTTTATTTGCTTTCCTGGAATTTGGCTATGAACCATAATACTTGGCAAGCTAAAATGTTAACCAGGTTCTATAAAAGTAAAATAAGACATCGCCAGAGTTTTTACAGTTCATCCTGAGAGGAACATGATTGCACGTTCATGGAAATCCATCCAATACTTGGTTACATATTCATGTAAAGAAACACATGTAACATGTCATTAGGATTCACCCACTGGATACCATGAACATGCATTCTGAATATCATGACACTGACCAACAGACCACCATGGTGAAAGTGGGAGATCTTGGCTTTCAGAGTTTTCTGTCCAGAAGTCCTCTTCTGGCAGAAAGGTTTTAGGGAGTGAGGTGAGGTAATACATGAAGCAACAAAATTGGTGTAGGGCATAGATTATGGTGTATGAATGGGGCAAATCACTAGTAGACTGGGATCTGACTGATTTTATTTTATAGTTGTTGGTCTTTTAAGTTATTCATTTATTTTTAGGTTTAGGCAACAAACTGCTTGGACGCTATGCTACTACATGGGTAATAAAAATCAATATGTTAAACACTGCAAAGTTGGAGGCTTTGTGGGATATAACAGTGTCACACTTTGTTTACCTTTGCTTAGAAACAACAGAGTGTAATGACTGTGGTAAGGAAACAGAGAACGCAAATGCTCAGTTAAGAGACTGAGAAAAAGAAGGGGAAAAAAACAGGAAAACAGGCAGGTTCAGGGACAAGTGAAGATTTACATGAAGAAATGAATGCTGAATCACCGAACACATGGTACAAAGACAATCTAGCACAGTGAGACAGAGAGAGAGAGGCACACAGAGACTAAAAACACCAGCAGGGGAAGACAATTAGGCACAGGTGGAGGGCAAGCAATCACAACAGCACAGTGGAGCAAATGGAGGTTATGAAAGGAAAGGTACATACAAGAAAATAAAACAGGAAGTGGAGAACAATGATGAGACAACTTAAGACACAGGACTAGACCTTAGACAGAGATTACTTGCACAACCTGATATAGGAAAGCATAAACATATTAGCAAGGTGAACGAGTTAACTAAATCAATCTCTGAATATAATCAAGACACCCGGTGTGGGAACTAAATAATGAAAACATGCTAAGTCTGAATCTTCTACTTTCAACATTCTGTTTCACCAGTGTGCTGTAGAAACATCACACCAAAACAAGTAGTATATTTCACTGTCTGTTTTCATAACTTACAGGTTGACCTGGGTGAAATTACACACTGGCTATACTATTCGACACTCCTTAACAAGCAGCAGCCCACCATTATATCAGCCATAAAAGACTCAGACAAACAGTCAGAGAAATTCATTTTAAATTCTAGCACAGTTTTCAAAAGAAATCCGATATGTGACACTGACCTCAGTTGAAAAATGTATATAGGAAGGCTTTGTAATTGTGCAACCTGAATAGACTTGGGTTTCAATAGACAAGTAAACATCATATAGATTGAGTGAAGAGCTGATGTATAATATGTAATGCTGCAAATATCAGAATAGAGATTAAATTATGTCGGCCAGTAAATGCAAAGTCAGAGAGATTAAATTATGTATTGTATATGATATATGTTAAACTAATGATGCTTATCAATTACAGACTGTCATCAGTGTAATGTCTTTTAACACCAAGGACACTATGCAGTTCGGTCTTTCCAAACAAACTCCACACGAACTTCATTCTTTTACACACATAGCAAATATCAGCTTTTCATGTATGAGTGAACAATTTGTAAAAAAAAAAAAATGGCTTGTAGTGTTTTAAATTACAGGTTTCAGAAAGATGTTCTGTTCATATTTGTTCAACTGGAGGATTGCTGATACAAGCAAGATCCCAAACTGTCAAAAGTTTCTTCTGTAACAGAAGGCTGAACTATTTCAACTCAGCACATTCCAATTTATATTTCCCCCCCACACTGTGTCCTTTCCTTCCCTGCTGTCACTGCACTGTCCATCATATAGTGCTTTTGAGCTGCTCATCCCTATCTTAATGACCTCCTGAGGGACCTAGAGGCACTGTCTGCAATTCGTGGTGAAGGAGTTCACCACTTCATGTGAAACAGTAAAGACCGGTGATAGAGCGTGGTGCTGACTGTCCTCTTGTTAAAAGCTCTGATAGCCGTGTCCATACAAAACCTTCACACCGTGATGAAAATGACAGTAACTTTCCCTCTTTTTCCTCTGAAGCTCTATATCTTAGGTGAATTACTTAGGATGGAGAGCAAAACCTCTCTTTGATAGCAACTCTCTGTGATGTGTACTCTGAAATTCTAAGTTCTGAAGTTCTATGACTTTAAATACGGGAAGTTATATTCAGAAGAAATTACTATATAAATGTTTTGTGGATAAGAAACATTGAACTAAAACCTATCACAGCATCATAAATGACTGTCCATAGACTGTGTGTCCAACAAGTCCATTACTTCATTATTTAATTCTATTTGAAAATTCTATTTAAAGATTTAAAACACTGCCTTTCTACTGAAGTAGAGTGGTGTATGACAGGTTTTTTTTTTCCAATTTATCTTATGTAACCTCGACTCTGGTACATGTAGATAACTACCTTGGATGTGCAAATATTTGCAAAAGTCAGTCTTTTCTCCCACAACAGTGCCATGGCTTTCCTAAAGTAGTAACTTTAGCAAGAAAAACACATTTGTTTCCTCCTCTCACTGCACTTCTGTGAGGTTTTAAATCCAAAAGAATCATTGAAAACAATTAGAATCACGTCCAGGCTGTCATCTGCCTGACACGTGGCAAACCCCTCTGGCTTCAGCTCCAGATCGACCGGTATCTATTACAGTAATAAAACTGTCTATTTTGGGTTTGGGATGAGGTTGTGAAAGTAGCTCCTTATGCGTCTCTGCCATGAGCCTGCTAGTTTGTCATTAATATGTTTTAGCAGATTTTTTTTTCTCCAAAGTACAGCTGCCCTGTATTATTATAGTTGGGATCTTTCTACAAATAAACAATGCCTAACAGCTGAATAATAAGCATAATAAAAATGAAAAACGATAAATTACAAAAACGGAAAACGTGAGATGGACTTGTTTTGATGATTTTTATCTGCACTGAACTGAATTGCACCCTCTGTACTGTTAACTTTGGGTCAGCAGTGAATGAATATATTTGCAGGCACAAAGCAGTACAATGAAAACACAGCAGTTTAAGACTCCTAAGATTGTACTCCTATTGTTTTTGACATTAATCCAAGTCAAACCTCTACGCATGGGACTGGTTTCTACAAGCTCTCAGAGCTATGATTCTTACGTTCCTCTTTTGGTCCTTCGAACAAAAAAGAAATCATGAATATGCAGAAGGAGGAGGAGAAAAGCAGCCCCTCCAGGCTTCATAAAAAGCGGCATTAAGCTTCCCTAATTAAACTGAACTCTCCCCTTCTGAACAGTGAGCATGACTTTGGGGACATAATAGAGCCTCTTCAGGTTCTCTTTCAGCTTGATATTAGTCTCCTGCACCAGCTCCTCTGCTGGAACACTGCAGGCTGCAATAATCAATAAAGAGCAACTTCATGAATAGAGAATATTCTCTATCATAAACAGTTACTGTTTTGAACAGGCCGGCAATGGTAGAATGACTTGATTTAAATGCATTGAATGTTGAATGACACCACGGCTTACAGCTGGTAAAGGTAATCTGTAATCCTCTGTAATAGCTTGAAGGAAAAAGAAAACATAAACTGATTAAATGAATTACACAAACATCCCAGTGCATAAAATAAGGACCATTTTTCAACTCTGGCAAAGTAAACATTTTTCAGAGTGGCATTTCACATTAATATTTACTGTGTTGCCTAGAATACTGCTTGTTTTCCATTCACCTTGCGTGCCATTGTTTTGCTGCAAGGGATAACTCAACACAAATTGTGGATAATTTTTCACATATGTAAAACGAAACTCTCAGAAACATTTTTTTTTCTTGATATCTGTGTAAACAGAAATCTTTGTTTTTGTCCAGTTTTTATTTTAGGCTACCACTTCTAGATTCTTCAGATTTAAAACAGTCAAGATGCAACTGAAGTGCACACTTTCAAATTTATTTCATGGGGTTAAGCCATTTTTATAAAAAGGCAAAGAGAAAGCCCTTCACAACATTCTGCCAAGTGAAGAACATTCTCCACGAGGTAGGCAATACAAAGAGACCATATCATAATCCAAGCTCCAATTCCACTCTTTGAAAGGGTGTAGGGTCACACTAATAGTCAGTGGGTCACACTTGTGGAGTCACGCTTGAGGCTGCTTTAGGGTCTCTGAATGAAGGGGTAGAGTGGAACTACAGCAGCAAGCTTTGGGCACCCTTTCCTTTCTTCTAGAGAAGCAGGAACTTGTCAATCTGCATTGTCAGTGATATATACTGCTATCACAGGAATGTATTAAGATCATCTCCATCACTTTTTGAAAAATGTTCCTATTTCTTTGCAATTTCTTTGAAATTTTCCCACTTGTTTTTATTATTTTCTTTTCTCTTGTTCTTAGATACTATAAAAGTATCAGTAAAAATAATAAATAAATTAAGAAGCACTTTTCAAAACGTACATATATATGTACAACGTTTTTGAAATCCATTTCATTTTGTTTACTGCAGAGGAAATCCTTCTGTAAGAACTCACTGGACTTTCCACCATATCAGGCACAAAACAGGTGCTGCGTCTTCAGTGACTGTGCTTAGTAAACATGCATTAGTGCTGGCTCTGACTTTATAACCTGCTTCCACTTAAGGCTAGTTAGTGGCCGTCCATGTCTGCCTCATTAAGGTTAAGGGAGAGGGTGTAGGGGCCAAATTGAAATTGGGCCCAAGGCTACCATAAAGAGAATTCTAAAGACAGCAAATATAGAGGGGGTTTCCAAGGGATGTAAACCTGTGATCTCCATTAATTACAAACAGATTTTACTTTCCCAAAATACATCTAAAGAACCCAGACTACCTATGGCACAGCACTCTTTGCATAGCTGAATGGGCAGAAGATCAGCCTGTATCAGTATCAGAAAAAAAAAAAGAAAGAAAAAGTATGGAGAAGACTTGGAATGACTCTTAGCATATAACATCCTAAAAACATGGTGAAGGCAGTGTGAGTCATAAGCATGCATAGCTTCCAATAGCATTGTGTCAGTAGTATTTATCGATGGTGTGAAAGAAGGCTCAAGAAGCTGGATAAATTCTGAAGTCTATGCAGCTATATTTTCTGCTCAGATTTAGCCGAGTGCAGCAAGCAATGACCCAAAACATACTGCAAAAGGAACACAGGCGTTTTGATGGTAAAGAAGTGGAATGACATGGAATGGAATGACATTTACAGTCTTACTGACCACTCCAATTAATTTAGTGGAATATTATACTTCAGACTTCAGGTATTCGGTGCCTGAAAAGGATGCACATCATTGCATCTATGGTTATCCTAATTTGTCCAATTAAATTTGAGCACCTGGAAACAGAAGGTTTGTGTTTTAGGCTTAATACTATGTTTTTGTTCACCCCCTTAAATAAAAGCTGTTACATATCATGTAACCCTGAGAATTTGAGAGAGACCAATTGTTTCACTAAAGGAGATGAAAAATGCTATTTTAAATTAGATTCAGTTTTATATAATATGTCTGTAATATATTAAAAAAAATACTAGATGAAGAATTTAATAGTTCTAACCTGTGTAAGCAGAAGCATCACTTCTCTGTTCCTTATCATTATCGAGCTATCAGTATTTTCTCATTTTAATTCAGAGTTATTCAAGGGGTAATAAAATGCAAATAAGCACTGCCATCAATGTCATGATTGTTCTTTTCTTGTTAAATATCATTTTGTATTCCATATTGTAAAATGTTACGGTGGCAAATAATTGTATCACAAAGCCGTCAAAGTGGCTTTAACAAGGTTCACAGAGAGAGAGTGAAGCATGGCTGCTCATACAGTTCAAATATTTACACACAGAAAGCAGCTTGGCATGAGAAAACCACCCTCTGCCTCTCTCTCCTGCTGGTGTTGATGTGATAATTCAGACAGCTTTTTTTCTGGTTACTTATTGGTCTTTCCCTTTTTTGATTTTCATTTCTGTGTAATATTTTGCATTCTGACCTTGAATGAAGATTACATATAGATACATAGAGTTCAGCTGAGTCAAATGATGCTGCTGTTTAGCAGACAACAGTTTAACAGACAATAACACAGCAGGTGAGCACATATTGCAACATATGGAAAATCTTAACTAAATAGGCTGCTCCTGCTGCTGAGTTTTCTGATATCTCCAAACAAAGTGAGTTGGAATTTGTATCTCACAGATACATATAGTCTATTACAGGTCATATTAAACATGAATACTGTTTTTTCAAGCCTTGACTGCAATCTGGCTGCTCCATAGCTAAAGGTTGTAATAACTTACATCTTCCTAAACTTCAAAGTTACTACTTAATCCAGACGTTGAAGCATATTTTGTGATTTAAAAATATTATATATCACAATATACATCAAAATAAACTGTGATCACACTGAGAGGGCACTTTGGGATACTTGACAGTTGTTGGTGCTAATCTGGCATCTTGTGATAATTTCTTTGATTATCTTATAAATTCTATAAAACTGGCAACAACTATTTTGCCTGCTTGGCTACTGCTAGTGGTAGCAGCAACAATTCAACTACAAGTGGTACTGCTGAAGATAGTCCATATGATCATTTGATGGAGTTTTATGAACAATATCAGAATACATTTTAACATGCCTCAGTTAGAATGTCATCCATATTGGCAAAGAATCTGAAAAGTAAGGCAGTGAGTCAATGGGCAATATTGGGAGCTGCATGGATGATAGGAGGAGATACTACTGAAAAATAATAGTTTGCAAATAGTGAGTATTGCTCACACTGGTAATGATAATAGACTGGCTGACCACTCAAAGTGCTTCTTTAGCTGAAAACACTATTCAGTCAGTTTGCCACTCACTAAAAACATTAACTACATTTTTTTTTAAATTGCAGTTTTTAGTACATTCATGCACAAAACTGCGTAGTGTGTTAAAATGTGACATCAAGGTGTCCAAACATCACTATGTAACGAGTTGGAGATAATAATGTCTTCATCCTACATTAACCTTAAAAATTTTTAAATAATTATTTTAAATAATTTTAAATAATTTTTTTAAAACCACCTCTGGGGAAAAAAAAATAGGACAAATGTAAAAGTTACTTACTTCAGCATGGGGTCTATCTACACTATATTGCCAAAAGTATTCACTCACCCATCCAAATCATTGAATTCAGGTGTTCCAATCACTTCCATGGCCATAGGTGTATAAAATCAAGCACCTAGGCATACAGACTGCTTCTACAAACATTTGTGAAAGAATGGCTCGCTCTCAGGAGCTCAGTGAACTCCAGCGTGCTACTGTGATAGGATGCCACCTGTGCAATAAGTCCAGTCGTGAAATTTCCTCGCTACTAAATATTTCACAGTCAACTGTTAGTGGTATTATAACAAAGTGGAAGCGATTGGGAACGACAGCAACTCAGCCACGAAGTGGTAGACCACGTAAAATCACAGAGCGGGGTCAGCGGATGCTGAGGCACATAGTGCGCAGAGGTCAACAACTTTCTGCAGAGTCAATAGCTACAGACCTGCAAACTTCATGTGGCCTTCAGATTAGCTCAAGAACAGTGCGCAGAGAGCTTCATGGAATGGGTTTCCATGGCTGAGCAGCT
>VUQI01038375.1:0-15728 GCA_015106735.1 Paratilapia polleni | reverse complement strand
GTTCTTATGAACCACCGTCTTAGAAATTTTAAGGATGGAAGCAACCCGACGCTCACTGTATCCCTCTGCCAGTAAAGCCAGAATTGAACCCTTCTTTTCCTCACACAAACTTGTCTTTTCATTTCTTTTGGCATGGTCAATAGTTTTTTTTTTATTCCAGTTACTTTTGATGTACTACTAGTACTGTTTTTGCCATCCAGTTGGTCCTATTGCAAGAGGATAGTGATGACCACAGCAATGGTTTTTATACTTTTCCTCATTAAATAAGATTTGGTTCAGGTGATCACCTCATCAGTACCTTATTTGGCAGAAACAGGTGTGCTTGTGTTGGAATTCAAGAGACACTGGAATGGAATGACTGTCATATATGTAGAGATGCTGATTTCTGAAAAATTTGCAGTGGTCTCTTAATTTTTTCCAGAGCTGTATATAAAAATGACTGTAATTCCTTAATGCACTACTTTTTTTAAAACCACTTAAACCTGAAAGACTGCACTTCAATCACATGATGATGGCCTGATTTACAATCCACTTTGATGGTGTAAAGAGACAAAATTACAAACATTGTTTCATTGTCCAAATAATTATGGACCAGACTCCTCCTACTAAGGGTTCACTATCATTTTTTTTTTAAGCAGAAGTAGTCATTCTTCAGTAACCCAGCCATCAAACCATATAAATTATTTTTACTCTTTCAGAATGACAACTGAATTTGGGTTAGGCTTTGTTTCTTTCTGGGTTTTTTTTTTTTGTTTCTTTTTTTTTAAACTAGCTATTCCTATAGAACACTGGCTGTCTAAAGCTTTCATCGAACACAATCAAGCCGCAAAACAGACAGGTGCCATCAGCCTCCTGCTGGGACTCCCTAAGGGTAGCTCTTGTTACAAGGTCTACTGGCCTGTCCCAGCCTTGTTTGCTGCAAACACTCCTTTCTGAAGTACAGTCAGTGGGAATAACTCAACAGAAAGACCCGACAGAGCAATCAGGACAGCCTAGTCTCTGATTCCAGACTTTGCCGTGTGTACCCAATCAAAAGGAAACAGGTGACAAGGACAGATCGAGAAAACAGGACAACTGCCACAAACATCCTTTAGCCCCATGCTGAGTCAGAAGGAGGTAAACTGAAGCTGTGCAATGTGTTCTCCATGCTGCGTGTGACTTGAAATCAATGCAATTTTTCTACTGTCAAATTACAGGACAAGCATTAGAAGAATGAACCCAGGGCATCATTGATCTGAATCAAAGGATTAAATCATGAATCGTTAAATAGGATTCCTTTAGTAAAAACTAGTGTTTAACAAGGTGAAAGAGTGTTTGTCACTGACCTGTGATAATCAGACTTTCATTATGATCCAGGGCTTCAGTGAAGAGACGAGAAACAATTAGCTCGGGGTTAATAAGAAAACGTATTTCCTCTTGAACAAGACCAGAACTGGTGACCCCTCCTCCCACAAACTGATTGGCAAAATCCACCTGCAAATCAAGACAGATGGTTGATGATGAAGGAAACATTATGGAACATAAATGCTCTAGCAGCATCTACTGCTTTGTCATACGTGAAAACTCTTATAAAATAAAAGAGCATATCTAAGTACTAACATTCTGCCTGACAGTGAAATGGACAGCTTCTGAAACAGTAAGAAAACACCTCATGAAATGGTCTTTGCACTTGTTATTCAATTTGTGACAAAATCCCTGACAAGCTGATTGGAATGGTGGCCTAAGGTGCTGGTATTACTCAGAGATCTGTCCTGCATGCCAAAATGAATCTTCCCAAGAGAGGCACTTAAGTACGGTAGCAAATATCAAATGAAGAGAGCAGTCCTACAGTTGAAAATAAACATCTTCCTCTTGTCAAAACACTGCTATTTCAGCCTGTTTATGATTCAGAACAAAAATACATCTTATTGTTTCAGCTCAGAGAGACGTGAATTGATTGTTTTAGTCAGAAAGCACCCATGTGGAACATATAATCTTACAATTTCATCTCTGACAGTTGCTGCTCATTGGCCTGTACACAGACCAGACCAAACCCCTCACAACCCCAGGAAGAAGCTGCAAAGGGGTGAGCAGCAGTTTGAGAGCAGATCTTCCTAAACTGGTCACTCATCTCTGGGACAGCAAGCCAGCCTCCAAAGTCTGCTTTGACAGGCTGTCAGCACCTCACCACAACCCCCACCCCAACAGAGCATCCATCAATCCAAGCTGCAGCGTGCCCCGGAGCTGGTCATGTGTGCACATCAACTGTCAGTTTGTGGCAACTGGAGGCAAACAAAAGGTGAAAGCCAGAGCAGGCCATCCTGACAGTGTACAGGAAGTATGGTCGACGCAGAGAGCAGAGGAGGCTCAGAGGCCTCGACCCCAGTCCCAGCACACACTCCCTCCGACACATCACATGCTCCCTCAAAGGCCTTTTCAGCAGTAGTAAGCATTCTGGGTGGAAGACTCCAGAATGAGGTGGCTTAGTGACGGGAAAGAGGATGGGAACCACTCAACCAAACAGCTCCTCTGAGCAAAGAATAGGATTCTGTGGATTCAGGTCCCTCCAAAATCACACGTTCTTCACGTACTCTCTCTTACCTGAAGCATTCCATAACCATCATCTTCAATGGTCCCTTCACAAGTGATGTGGAGCTTTGTGAGTGGAGTCTGCGAGCTGAAACACAGTTTCCAGTTATTAATCATGACCAAGAACACATATCTGTGCTCACTTCCAAACAGCCCATTGGATTCATAATATTATATTGTCGCAGCATCATATTATTATACCTTTGCCAATTTGGTGGTTTATCCAGTCTTTTCCGGGTGAATGTTACAAGCCCTGTAGGTTCTGCAAAAAACAAGGTAAATGTCAGAACTGCTGTGTATCTTACTTTGTAACAAGAAGATTAGGTGGCTGTTCATTTTTAAAATTGTGAAAATGTGGCCACTTACTTTGCTCAGTGACACTTTTAAAGTAGCACAACAGGGTTTTCATCTTTTCAATCTTCTTTGCAGAGGACCCCTCAAAAAGCCTGAAGGCAATAAGAAATTATGGATTTAATTAAAAAAAAATGTTGTTATACATCATGTTCCTTAAACAAAACTAAAAGCTTACTAAAGTGGGCTTAACACAGCATCCCAGCCAGCTACCAACCCTCAAAATCAAAATGCCATAGCTAGGACCAGGAAAAATTGAGACACAGGACGTCCACTTTAGCCATGTGAGTTCAGTCATGCTTTAACTTTTGATATGAATTAGTTCACCTCTCACTCAGTTTCCTATTCAGTCACTAGCCGATTATGTAGGAGCTCCTTCACTGTTACGACAACGGAGTTGCCCCAGGCTCGCCATCACAGAGCAATACTCATGTGCCACTTCACAGCACTCACACAAAAAGGGAGAGAGATGGAAACAGGGCTTCCTCTTTGGGGATACATTAAGAAGCCCCGTGTCCCTTTTAAGCAACAGAGTCCTCAGGAGGCAAAAGGGCAATCCCCCTGGAATATAACACACATACACACAAAGCTGCTAGCAGTGAGGCACAGTGGATGGGTTTGAATACACTTTGAACATTAAGCCCACCATCTCCCACTCAAGCACACTCTAAAAAACCCTGCAGCTCACCCCACATGCCACAATATAAAGAGAGAAATTCCAAGTGAAGGAAATGAAATAATGACAAAAGCTCGGTGCACTGAGAGCCCTTTAGGGGCTGGGAAACTCATTTATCGCAGTCAGTTCCAGCATTCATTTCTCTTTGTCAGTGTGGACCCAAGAAACAATCATGCCTCATGTAGTCCTCGGGGAAAATGTCTTAGACATAAGCTAGCCACTAGTGAAAGCAGCCTTTTAGTAACAAATCGCCATATGGTCTCTGGGGAATACAGAATTAATACACAATTATATAACATCAATTTACCTCCTACAGATGTGCAGAAAGCTATGATGTAACTCAGAAAAAGGGTATATGCAGCTAAACTTAGTGTAACAGCTGGGTTTCTAATAAACAGCACAAAAAAAATATTCAGTAGGGAAACTTAACTGCACTCTGTGGTAAAATAATAAATACAGTTTTTGGAAGTACACAAGAGCCAATGTTCAAAAAAAAAGAAGAAGAAGAAAGAAAAACAGTGTTTATAGCCACTTTTATCCCAATGCAAATACGAAGTCTGCATTAAGATAAAGGGATGGTCGCAGATAATAAGCTTTGTTTGTTTATCCTTTAGCTATTCTCTGAGTATTCTTGTGAATAAAAATTAAATAAAGATTTTGAATAATGAAAAAAAACTATACATAAACTCTGTCTCTTCCACATAGGACATTTAGGACATTTTTTAGCAGGAGGAAAACTGCAAAAACCTCTACGTGAATGAAATTCTGATGCCACTGAACTCTTTTACTGCCTTCTACAAAATAGCCAATGGCCTTCTCTGTTGTCAAAAGCAGCCATCTGAGTCAATGTTAACCTAATTTCTTCTTCCATTTAGGTAATTACAATGTGATGCCAACAGAGATGACTTAGCAGTGAACTGCATACTGATTTACATTACACCGCCCACACAATCTCCACAATGAAAGTTTGCAGAATTAAGAAAACACCCTCCTGTTTGTCACATGCAATGCTTTTTAATAAACAGGTTTTGCTTTAACCTTCTCATACTGGAGAAATGAACAAGTGCGAGAGAAAGCTATTATAACGAAGAAATAGTAGAACTGTGTCCTCAAAAATTGACGAATAAACATAAATTTATGTTCAACAGAATCAAAGCACCTGTTTGTTCAGAAAAAAACACTCAAATTAGGGTTTTTGGGAAACAGGTTGACTCCTACACATTATTCTTCTCTTCATCATTTCCTTTAGTGTCAACAACCTGTCTTTGAAGTCATACTTTGTCACTGAATCCTTGGATTGGGGTCAAAAACATTTATTCATGAATTTTATTAACACTCTTATGCTTTTGAAGCAAATTATCATGAGCATGTCCTTTCTGAAACATCTGTGTTTACATTAAAAATAAGTAGAAAAAAGCCACGTAAAAATTTACCAATGTCTGTCTTCTTTCTATTTATGGAAAAAGTTCACTGATAGGCTTGACAGATGCTTTGTGCATAGCCGCTCCATTAGCTAGCACTGCCACTCCCATGTTCAAAATGTCTTAACTACAGAGTTCACATTTTGCACATTCCGGGCCCTGGTATTCTTCAAGCCATGCCTCATACTTTCCAAATGATGCCAGACACTGATACTCCACACAAAGAAAAGCATAAAGTCACAGTAAGGAAAGCATACACAGTAAATGAAGCACACTTTACAACCAGATTATGTTTACTTTTAAAAGCATGACTCAAAGAGTCAGAGTAGCACATCCCTACATTACCTGAAAAAGTTAATGTCTGGGTAGTTGGAGTACTCAGTCTTTCTGGAGTTCCGTCGGGGGAAGGTGCAGAAGAAGGCGTTGGCGAGCAGACATGCCACCTGCTCCTGAGACATGGTGATGGAGTGGCTCATGCCTGCCTTGAGGAGGGGTATTGGCTAGAGGAGGAAAACAGGTACAACCAAGGAAGGTCAAAATAATTTGTTCTGTCAATTTATCAAACAAGACATTGAAGAAATGCTGTACAAGAGCAATAATTTGGCACTACTCTGTGCTTCTTGAATCAACCATTATGATTTTAATCAAGGTCCATTCATGCTCATGCCCACTAGACTTACAGTTATGGGTTTACAAATAAATTTGTATAAGCAATCCTGTAATGACAATCCAGAGTTTGCCACATGAATCCACGAATAATGTCCCATCCCAAATCTGTTTGGCTAATGTGTTTACTTGTGTGGGCCAGTTTGAGTTTTAAATTAATCATACTAGAGATAAAATCAATGCACTGATGTAATATTAAAACTAGACGATAGGCTGCTTGGTCAAATTAATGCACAAACCCTTTTTACTGGGCCTTTTTTCCAGCTGCAAACAAACATTAATTTTTATCATCTACATGATGCAAGATCCAAATGACCATCCAAATGACCATCATGAAATGGTCATCTGGAAACAGCCATCAATAGTTTTGTGTTTTGAACTCACAATTTTTACAAGATTACACAACCTTTCTGATCAGTCTGTTGCAGTGATCTACTATGTTGCAGACCAGTACGTCAGTCTCCATTGGTTAGCGATGGGTGTTACCTTAGTACAGAGCTCAGATGCTCTCAGTGCTAATTGCACCATGTCTGGCAGCAGGGACTCAAACAGATGTTCAGCAGCATCAGGCTCCAGGACCTTGGAGAGAGCAAGAGATCTGTTTATGTTTGTTGCTTTGCCACAAAAATCAGCTGTGACATTATTAGCTGTTTCGACTGATTAGTTCAAGACAGACAAATAAATTTAACAGCTCTGATTCATATCAAAATTTTAGGGTGAAATACTGATGATATATCAGCATTTTAGGAGATCAAAGGGCTTCAACCTACAGTACAGTGCATGCAGATGTAACCTGTATAGCTGACTGTTCTCTTCTTATATTGGAAATTGAAAAGGGAATGTGAAAGATGTGGTGACATATTATAAAATTATCTCAAGCCTTAGTTGGACAGTTCACCTATGATCATAATAATATCACCCCATAGTAGAATATCCTCCATGACTACACCACTTTTATGAATCTTATAGACAACAGACGTTATATACTACCCTTTTTTTAAAATCCATATTGGCTACAAAATGTCAGAATGATCAATCACAGAGCAATTTCATCAAGGTTACACAGCCATGCCAACTGATTAAACATACCTCCTGGAAGAGATGCAAATGACCAAGTGTTTGAAACAGAAAGGACAGTGTGTTCCCAGCACAAGAAGCCTTGACTGTTGATTTAGCCTGGGACATTTATATTATGGCAAAAGAAGCCTGACTAAACAGTGTTATAAGTAATGACCTGGCTGACATCATAAACTGCTACTATGGGCATTATAAATTATGGCAGCTGACGGAGGAGACAGTAGATATAGCTGAGGTAGTATAAGCCGAGCTCTTTAAATCAGCAGAAGACAGTGCATCAAATCAGCTGTTTTAACTGTCTGTATGACTTGATACTGGGCTGTACATCACACCAAACTGACAAAGCAATCACCCAAGATGTGGGGCTGTAAGGAGTGAGAAACCAAAGGCTCCATACAAAACCTCTGCTTTTTCCCCCACAGGTCTACACATTAAAGCAATCTGCTTGGCCAAGTCTGTGGACACAAGACCATGTAAAAATAAAACACGTGTGCTCATAACTGTAAGTACAGCACTGGCTGGGCTGATGAAAGAGAAATGAACAAAACTGATGCTGTCCGTCAACAGCTGTTCACTTATTCATAAGGAATCCGTGCTGAGATGAATATTCAATGAAGGTGCCTGGCCTGCCCGTCACTCGGCCCGTCACTCCATGCTCAATGCCTCCTTTTCTCTGACACTCAAATCATACTGCTACAATGTGGCAAGGAGCAGGGGAGAAGTCACAAAGTGAAAAACTGTGTGCATTACACTGCATTATTTGTCTTTTGACAATTTATTTGGAAAATGGAAAACTGGAAATATAACAAACACATAGGCACTTTTGCAAGGGTTTTTTTTGTAAAATTAAATGTTAACAAATACTAAACTTTACTTGATCTGAGATCATTCCCAACAATATGTTAAAGATACTGTCATGAAGCCTTGTGGCTTCTTTCAGGGGTTAAACTGGGATTGAGGAGAAGGACGACACCTTGTGCAGTGAGAGCCAGGCTCACGGGCTATGCTGCAGACAGTAGAACTTGGGAGAATTATTCTTTAGCAGAAATTAGTTCACTGAAACTATCAAAAGGAAAAGCCAGAGCATTCCAATATTTGTTTAATTTTATTGTGTGCTTTCTGTGTATTTTTTGGCATTTAAAAAAGATACAATCTTTCCAGTTTGTTATATAATTTGCATTCAATTTATGGCTCAAGAAACACTGACCTACCATACATAAAAAAGATGTATCTCTGCACTAGCCTGTGTAAATTGCACTATGCCGCACCTTATAGCTTATTCAAAGAAAAGAAAGTGATATTCCACATTTGTTTATTCAGCATGAGACTGATTCTGAAAATTCAGATTTCAAGAGCTGTATGAAGGTGATGGAGCTGAGCTCTAATAGGGAGTGATTTGGTTATTAGGAGGTGGAGCTCAGCTCCGGTGGGCTTTGGCCAAATTAAACCCCCGGCTATTTCCCCTTTACATATTAGACAATTAAAAAACAAAAATCACAGATTTGTGACACAGGCAAGCTCTGAGTACATTCTGTATGGGGAAAAAAGCAAACAAACAGTTAAGTACAATGCCTGTCACCTCCGCAGCAACAGAGAATAAATAGAGCATTTTCTTTTGGAGCAACAGTGACATTTATGTGGCTCTACAAAGATATAAGCAAGTGTCCAACATGACACTCGATTATAACGCTTTTCATTTTTATAATTTAACAGTCAAATGCACACACAGTCAGACGTCTGCTGTCTTTATCTACACTTTACAGGGTGCCTCACTTCAAATTTAACTGTATTTTAATATGTTCATTGGTACTTGATATTTTTCTGTATGGCATTCATGTTGACGAGACACAATCCAAGTCCAGCTGAAACAACAAAATTTGACCTATGGCTAAAACCTCTCAGACTCAACATGCTGAAATTTTGTCTAACATAACATAATGTAACATAATTTATGTCATACATACAGCATATAATTTATTTAACATTATAAGGCTGGAGTAAAGCATTTTCTGGTAATGTCAGCCACTTTCATTTCAGACAAGTTACTAAATGTGACCTTTTGACAAAAGACTAAATTATTTTTCTCGACTCCCATTTGGCCTGTGAAGCGCTGCAGCATTCTCTGCCACTGTTAAATCCATTAGTGTTCAGCAAAATAACAGAAAACCATCTAGTTTGATGGCATTCATGAAAAAAGCCTTACATGTACATTTTCATGTGCCATGAGAGATATCGTGTAGCTGATGCCGTGTACTACACAGTGAGTTAGCGCTCCCTTACCATGAGGAAAATAAACAGCATTACTTATTCTTACAGGCTCAGTGCTACTTATATCAAACATAAAAACACAGCCATCTCTTCAAGTGGAATATTCCCATCCCTTTCATAAGCCAGACAGTAGTACAGCCCTCTATGATTCTCTACACAGGATGACACAGAACACATTAAGACAACAGATGATGGATGGGCTCCAAACACGGCCGGAGAAGACACTGACAACTCTGAGCAAAGACCAATGAACCAACAGTGCTCTGGAAATTATGATGCAACTCAGGCTTATCTTTGTCTGTGCCTTTACGTAGCTCAGGATAGTACAAAAAATATCAGAACATCCTAAAATTCTCTTTAATTTTGAGCAAACTTTTCACTTTTATGTTTGTTATGCTGCAAAAACAAGGTGCGCACATCCACAGCATTTGAAAGAGTACGATACAAACCAAACTTTTTCAAAGAAAATCTATCAAAACCTCATCCACTTAGATTAGTAAGAAAAATCCTATGTTAACAATTTGGAATTACCTTATACTCTGCTTTAAAATGTTATCTAATATTTTTTTAAGGAAAAGATAAAGGCAGATAAACAATTATAACATTTTAACATCCATTTAATAAAGTCCCAGTGATGATGGCAAGGGCTCAATAACTGGGCAAATCTCTCTTAGTATCAATAACTTCAAACATGTTTCAAACACTTTTCCTTTAAAGGAATTTTAACTCTCATTCACTCTACATGACAGACACAAGTTACTGATTCAACTATAAGAATTCAAACCAGTTTTTTTTTCCCCCAAGCAGTAAGGAAAATAAACATGGGAAAAATGTCTGCATAGTATTTACCAATATGGAGCTGTATATGCAATTATTAGGCTTATCTGTTGACACTGATTCATAAACAATTTAATAGTATTTATATAGCAGGCTAATGAACAGCACCTGTGAACACGGTACTTCTGTTGGCAATTAAGCATCATGATTTGACAGCTGATGCTTCCTTAGTCTACAGCTAATCCTTTGACATCTACAACATGTGCATTCATGTGTGCTTACATATCAGTATTAATTCAATGCCACCTCCAAACAAAAAAAATTTAATTCACTTTTTTAAAGTCAGTGGGATAAAAAAAAAGCAGCAATCATTAATCATAATACACATAATAGTTATGTTGTTTACCTTAGTGCAATACAAATGCAGTGCTGTGAAGTCCCATTTCTTGGCATGTGATGCACTGTATTTCAGTATTGCATTCTGTAACATCACGAAAACAATAATAAACACATAAGAATAACATTCAGAATTAATCTCAAACATCACTTAAAGTCAAAATTACTATATATGTGTATTTACACAAAAAAATGCTCAGACACCAAAAAAGCTGTGACTGTATGCTTCTCGGTTTCTGGGACGATCATGCCATCTTATGGCAGAATGTGGTAATAACAACCACAGAGTCATCAGGCCCTCTCTACTCAAAGAAGTGTTTTTTTTTTCCCTCCTCATGGATGTTTGAGCTATACTTTTTATGTTGAATTTCTAACCAGGAAACATGCTGCACTGAAAATTATGTCTGACACAAGGTAGAAGCACAAAGCAGAATATTCATGAAACATGTTTAGAGGAGACATACTACATCTTGCTAATAAAGAGACAGAGATATGAAACTTACCTTCAGCTCAAGTGGATTTGTAAATGAATTCTTTAAAGTTTCCTTGATCAGCTCCCACCGACTTTTATTCTGCAGTTCTTGTGTTTCCTGTGGAAGCATAAATTTCTTTTGATCTGTGAGATTTTTTTATACACACAAATAATAACACTGCACTGTTTTGCATGTTTCTCACAATTTTTCACATCATTTTAGAGATGCGAAAAAACTTAACTGTCTACTGTTTAAGAAATAACCTCAGTCTGGATGAATAAACACCATCTGTTTTGCTATCTTTTGAGATCTTGCCTGTGATAACTGTCACTAAATCCCTTTCATTCCTTATTACAACTAACAAGCAGGGGTTAAAGTGGGCTGGCACGATTCGGAGCAGCATTCTGGCACCTTGAGTTACTAAACTATATCTGATAGTCAATTTAATACATAAAAATATCAAGGTAGTAGACTTCTTGTGTGCTGCAGCCTGGTGTTGCTGATACCAGGGATAAAGTAATGCCACCCCATGGTCCCATCTGCACACTACACAGATCATTTTTTCCTTCTCATTCCTCTCATGCATTTATGCAGTTAAAGCCAGTAAAGTTGCAGTTGTTGTACTTTAGCATCTAGCTAACGCTACAGAAGTGGAGAAAGCACAAACAGAGTTTATGATTTTTAAGGGGCAGTTAATTTCAACAAATATCAGCGAATACATAAACTGCCTCTGTGCTGTTTGGATCACAATCTGTCTGAGCTGCTGTATTTCCCAGGAAGAAAAAAAAAAAAACAATGTGTGAAAACTTCACTCTCTGAGATCAAGAAAGTTGTACGAAAGAGAGGAAAAGAGAGGGCGATGCGAATACTTTCGAAGGTAAGGTCTAAGCAGGTGACATTTGATAAACTGGAAATTTAAAGATTACATGTTAGATTTTTTTTCAAAGGTCAAAGGTACAGTGATGGACTATGTTGCACTGGTGCAGAGCAGCCTGTGGTGTCTATGGTCACCGTTATGTCAGGACAATGCCCAGATAAGTGCCCAGAGCTGTTCCAAGTTGGCCGTTGAATGGCAGAACTTGCTTCTACAAAGACTTAAATACTTGTAATGTATTTAAGCGGATGATGTTCTTTAGTATCACTAGGCAAATTCCACCTTTATACTGGCTAAGTTTGGAAAGCAGCCACAATAGCTCATGTAACATCAGCTTATATACTGAATGTAGCTGGCTGAATCCTTAAAGAGTAGGAAACCTCAGAACAGCACAGATCAGCTGATCACAGCCTGTCCACAAAGAAAAGAAACATACTGGAATTCACAGAACAAATTAGTTTGTGACTTATTTTTAAGTGATTCTTTTCCACCACGACACCAGATCTTAGGATTCCCCTACCTGCCAAATCCCATTTGAACTGCTAACAACAAATAACAGCATATACTATTATATAAGAATGGATATCTGCTATCCCTCACTGAAACCAGCTCTTAAATTCAGTCAGGAGGTGTTCTGTTTTTTAATCTTATTATTAAACAACCTTGTTGGTGGTTCAAGTCCCCTTCAACTCTTTCCAAAAACGGCTTCAATTTTTCCAGAGCAAAATAAAATATGTCATCAGCAAATACATATATTTTTTGTTACATCTTGATTGAGGGTCAGGGCCTTTCTGTGTGGAGTTTGCATGTTCTCCCCGTGTCGGCGTGGGTTCTCTCCGGGTACTCCGGCTTCCTCCCACAGTCCAAAGACATGCAGTTAGTGGTATTAGGTTAATTGGTAATTCTAAATTGATCGTAGGTGTGAATGTGAGCGTGAATGGTTGTCCGTCTCTCTGTGTTAGCCCTGCGACAGACTGGCGACCTGTCCAGGGTGTATCCCGCCTCTCGCCCTGTGGCAGCTCCAGCCCCCACCCACGACCCTGAATAGGATGGGCGGAAGAAAATGGATGGCTGGATGGATCTTGATAGAGGTTTGAGCACCAAGCCTCATCACACCTTTGCCCCACAGGTGACCTTCCTAAGTTACAAATCCAAATTATTTACTACATAAATATTTTAACATTTGTTTAAATTATTCTGTTCAACAGGAATTTAGGAATTTACTGCTATTGTTAAAAATCTATACTTTAGCCACTTATTTATGGTTCCCTTTACAGTTTTTAAGGAATTAAATATTACAAGGTGCTAAATGCCTTTGGTCAGGTGTATAATGTGACCGCACAGATTACATGACCCCATACTAAGCAACTGATGTAGAACCTGTGAAATTATCTCCAGCTAAAATAAGCTTTAAACACTTGAGCCTTTACCTCATCTTCTACAGGAAATAAGTTCCTGCTGGAACAGGGCATCTTGACATGGACATCATCCCAGGCATCCTTAAATCTAGCTGGATATGGAACAGGAACTTTACCCTTCTGAAGAAGGTCCGTCTGTGAATGGGAATGAAAATAAATGACATCAGTATGCACAATACGTGAGTAAACCAAACAGTTTTATAGTCTGTAATATAAATATCTGTCTACTCTGTATACTCAGGATTAACATCGGTATAAACATCACATTAAAATCTCTTGAAATCACATGTGAATCTAATCTAAACTTCACTTAACATTAATTTTACTGTAGCAATAATGAATTGTTAGGTATCTACACATATCCATGCTGTGATTTGAACAAAAGAACTGCTCAAACCCTAATCATCACAGTGTGATGGACAGGAATGTCCTTCAGCGGAGGAAGTGGTACACCACATTCTGGCATCCTCTTTAGCTCACTTATTGGCGTCCCCAGCCATCTGACATCAGAAGGGGTAGTTTCCTTTTCTGTATCTTGTTTCTCTGGAGACGTTTCTGACCTGCGTCGTCTCACGGGTAAACCTGGTGATGAGATGCCCGAAAAGAAGTCTGTAATTTTAGTACTCATTTTGACCGAACCCTCTGAGGTTGCTGGGCATGTGTCCATTTTTGTTTTTTCTAAAAAACCGTCACTGTGAGGCAGTGTCTGCGTAAGCTCACTCCCTGCAGAATCCTTGGCAGCTGGTGACACAGGAGGGTCTTGATCCAAGTCTTTTGGAGTTAAAGGCTGGGTTTCTTCATCCATGTCAGAGACAGAAGGAGTTTCAGCTTTTCTGGAGTCTAAAGACTGTGCTGAGGTGCTTTGAAAACCACCATCATCAATCATTTCTTCATCCTCTGGGGTCTCACACAATTCTGCTGTACTTGAGCTTTTTACTGGCTTAACCAACCATCTTTCAAGAGTATTTCTGAACTTTTGTTGCTGTTTGGGGCCAATTCTTTGAAGGGGACCTTTCATCTTGACACCTCGCAAGTCACCGGCTCCACTTTTTGGCTTTATAACCATCTTTGTCTCTTCTTGTCTTTCTTGACCTGCAGCCTTGGTGCTCTGACTACATGAAGATGGGCCTGAAAATAAAACAAAGAATTGTTTTACAGTGGGGGATACTACAATGTCTTTTTCTGCTGGAAAAAATATTGTCAAGCCAAATTACCTCCGCGAGAAGATGAAGATGACATTGGAGCACTTGAACCCACCTTTAGTCTCTTTGCTAAAGGTTCTAAGTCTGTCAGTGCAGTCATTCTACAAAAGAATAAAGCAACACATAAAAGATATCCGTATGGTGTACAACAGAGGTTCAGTTTTAACATGAAAATACCGTGCATGTGCACTCACAAGACAACTTGAGCTGACACCAAAAATAAGGTGTTATTTTTTGTAGGGACTTGATTCTTAGACAGTCCTGTTTTCAGAAGACGAACAAATCCTAAAAAATGGTGCGCAGCCATACACGGCACAATCTATTCCAAGAAAGGAAATACCAGTGCTTTAGTTAGTAACATAATTACTAATGCTGCCGATTAACTTTAAACGTCATCAGACTAAAAAGCGTTTAATGCGTACTTAGAAATGAATGGAAATGTCTTTTGTATTTCACACTATTCAGCTTTTTCTCTTAGACAACAGTCAGATGTTATCGAACTATCAGACTGTCTATCCACAAACGACTCACGTAGAAGTAGCTTTTGTTTTTTTGATTAGCCTACGTGCTAACTAGCTTTGTACTTTGTACTGTATTCACAAAACTTGAGCAGTTGTTGTGTAATTCGACACCGTTCAATTGGAAAGAGACTCCAAGTACACCATAAGAAATTTCCCTGTCCTTTTGTTATGGTTAAAACGTAAACCCGTACTTTTAACTCTCACTGAAGCGATGCTACAGTTCATTAGCACCGTTACCGGTGCCTTTTCAAAACAACGAACACTTCCGTGCGAGTGACGTAAGACGTCAACGAAAACTACGCGATGTCTCAAAAGTACCTCGGGAAAAAGTGTATTACTTTATATATATATATATATATATATATATATATATATAAAGTAATACACTTTATATATATATATATATATATATATATATATATATATATATATATACACACACACACAATATATACTAACTGCCTACAGATATTACAAAAATTAAGACATATATAAAGGTTATGGACAGGAAGGGGGGAGAAGTGCAAAATGTAAGTAGAACATGACGTGCAAAGTGCTTGTACTGAATCCAGTGTGCAAAGTTATTATAGTCTGTAGTAAGTATGTGTGTTATTGTAACACATTAATTGAGCAGTGAGCGGGGCGAGGGGGCGGTGTTAAGTAGTCCAACAGCCTGGGGAAAGAAACTGCTCTTGTGCCGTGAGGTACTGGTTCTGATGGACCGCAGCCTCCTGCCAGAGGGGAGCGTCACAAACAGTCTATGTCCGGGGTGGGAGGGGTCAGCAGCAGTCTTCCTTGCCCGTCTCAGTGTCCTGGAGGTGTACAGGTCTTGGAGGGAAGGCAGATTGCAGCCAATCACCTTCTAAGCAGAACAGATGACACGCTGCAGTCTGCCTTTGTCCTTGGCAGTGGCAGCAGCGTACCAGATGGTGATGGAGGAGGTGAGGATGGATTCAATGATGGAGGAGTAAAACTGCACCATCATTGACTTCGGCAGGTTGAATTTCTTCAGCTGCCGCAGGAAGTACATCCTCTGCTGT